>CAEFZP010001610.1:390000-420649 GCA_903064625.1 Mallotus villosus
TGTTCCTCTGGGATTGGATGTGTTCTACATCTTAAGCCCCGGTGTGGACAGACTGTGGTCTTTACCACTGTGACTGCGGTGAGCTAATTTGCTGTGACTGCAGTAGCCAAGCTGCTATTGTAGTTAATGACTGTTGCAGTTAACAGTAGGGAAGAAGGGGTTGCAATTACACTGAGTCCTCTCTCTCTCTCTTCCTCTGTCTCTCTCTCTCTTTTTCTCTCTCTCTCTCTCTCTTTCTCTCTTTCTTTCTTTTTCTGTCTTTCTCTTAAGTTTTCTGTCTCCCACTCTCTTCTCCCACTCTCTCTCCCTCTCCTCCCTCTCTCTCTTCTTCCACTCTCCCTCCCTCTGTCTCGCTCTCTCTTCTCTCCTCTCTCTCTCTCTCTCTCTCTCTCTCTCTCTCTCTCTCTCTCTCTCTCTCCCCACAACGCTGAGTAATAGCGACCGACTGGCTGGCTGCTGCTGCCAATTGCTTGAACCCCCTTTTGTTAAAGTTCACGTGTTTCTCTAGTGCCGGGCTCAATGAAGTGATGTATCCTTTCGACTCCAGCTGCATTACGCTCCCCCAGTCCCAGAGAAGGCCTTGACTCCCATTACGATCCCCCTACAACTTCACTCGGACAATTAATGAATGGATCTTGGAAGCACTTGAGCACACGCAGCCCTGTAATGGAATTGTGAGGCTGTTTGGCCACTCTTCCACGGTGGAAGCCATATTGGTGACCAGCTGGCCATTAAAGACACAGGCTTGGACATATGTAGCGTACACATTATATGGAGGTTTACTGAATAATTTACTGAATACACAATGTCGGGCCTTCTCACAGCAGCTGTGAGTCCTGCTCGTTCTCAGTCCTCGCAGACTGGCCTGCACACACACACACACACACACACGTGCTAGACGGCACACACATACACACACAGTCCCCACTGCTACAAAGGCTCCCACTGATTCAAGCCTGGCCAAAGTCATTGACCTCATTATTCTTGGCTTGGTATCAGTGATGTCACGGCCCCTGTGTTTCAGCACAAGCTCGGACAGGACAGGGTAGGGAACTTTCCGGATGGAGTGGCAGAGATGGAGAGACTGCAGGAGCGGTTTTACTGGTGGTGACGCAGTGCCAACGACCATTGAGAAAACACTGTGTATTCCGCCTGCCAACTCCCCACACATCTGGAAACGTTGAGCTGTGGTGCGGTTGCAACGCTCATTGAAACTAATGGGGCAACTCTATATAGTTTACACACTGTATGTCACTAACACCTTTTTTTAAACATTTTTGGTCTAGGGTGTTAGCTACAATTCTCAGGCGTTTTTATTTTTTTATGTCAACTGAATAGATTTGCCACGTTTGGTACCTAAGTTAAGTAACAGGGCCGGTTGTGTTTTGGGACGGAATTTAATAGCAAGTCTGGTCTCATCTGCTGATTAGACTAGTCTGAGAGGATCTGATACTTCAACACCGACCGCACCCCTATTGATCCAGACACACCCATTTAAACACAACTGTCTCACAGGAAACACGCTCCAAACCAACTGTTAGTGAAGTTTCAACCAAATAACACCACTGTCATTTTTTTTAAAGTACATTTTACCGATTAAACTGGCTTAATCACACCTTTTGTCCAGTTTGGTGTGCAAGTACAGCCCTTTGTGTAAGACCAGTGTGTTGCAGTGCAGGCAAGCTTTTAACCATTCTCTGACAACACCATTGGGCCGCCACAATATATGTTGATGTTAATCCTGTTAGGCTTGATTTAACACTTACACAGGGCTGATTTATATGAATGTTTATTGGTTTTCTGTAATATAATCAGTTGGGGGGGGAAACTTAATGCATTGTTTGGTAATACACGCGTGACTGGAAGCAGGGGCCAACAAACTGTGCCCGCTGTTATTTGAAATCATACACCTTCTTCTGACACCAACACTTGAAAATAATTCAATCTTCAAAGTCAACGGAAAAAAAAGAGCAATATTTATTGGGATTAGCAAGGACATTTTGTCTGGGCGGACTCCTCCGGAACGAGCGAGCCGTTCTCCCCTTTGTTGGTGGTTTGAGGGTTTAAGAAGCATTAGAAGCCAGTGTCTCGCTAGATAATGGAGGGGTAGACTCTGTTATTTGATTTAAGTTCAGACACTCCGGGATAATATCTTCTATTTTAAGGCCTTGGAAATATCCCAGTGCCTTTGCACAGCAGAATGTAAGGCTGGAGGGAACGGTTATGAAGGTGTGGTCAGGGACCTGAGAGGGGCAGCTTTGATGACTGTAAACCCCCTTTTTACGGATACCAAACGGGGATACTAACTGTTTGAGGCAGTTTCAGATGTATATTCTAAAATTACTTCAATGAGGAATGGTTAATATATCTGTCTCCTTTTTGTGGAGGAAGCATGTCAGGACAGAATGTCGTCTTTTTCTCCAGTCGTCTTTTTCTCCAGTCTCCAGCCCTGTTCCCGGAGAGTTACTTGCCTGTATCTTTTTAGCTCCAACCACTTTTATTTGACCTGATTAAACACTAGTTACCTGATCAACCAGCTAATCATTAGAATCTGGTGTGGTGACTTAGTGTAGTAGTGAAAACCTACAGGAAGGTAGCTGAACAGGATTGGAGACAGTCCTAGTCTAAGTCATGTCTGTCAACACAAACAGTTACTAACTGTGGTCCCGGATGCCATGTAAGCATAGTTGTTGTTGTTGTTGTTGTGCTTGCAGTGTCCCAGCTCCAACAGACCCTGGCTACGGTTCAAGACCTTCTGGTCCAGCAACAGGAGAAGATCCAGGGCCTGTCCCAGGAACTGGTCTCTTCTGAGGTAAACAACTTCATACATGGTCCTTCTCCTCCACCGTCAGTCTGTCCCAGCTGAGGTCAGAAGATGGCTACGGCTCACTGAACCTGACCGCTCGATGCGCAGGTTCAAATCCCCCCCCGTGGGTCACTTTTATACGCGCGATTTGTACGTCGCACTTTGGATAAAGGCGTTTGCTGAATGAATAACACGGAAATGAAGAATGTCGAAGAGGGAGTTTACGGGAGTCCTGTACTGGCTCCACAGGGATGAGAGAGTGTGTTATGATTTACGGTTCCCTTCTTGTAGAAGCTTAAATACTTCCCTCAAAAAGTATGATGTGCCACATCATTGCGCAGTAATCTTTTCCATAAATCGCATGTTCTTCGTCTTCATTTTATGGTCCACTCCCATAATCCTTTGTGAGTTGTAATCAGCCAGGCACTGGAGACTGACAAACGCATCGTGTCAATAATAAAAAAATCAACTGTGCAACTTAAGCATTAGTATGAACTGTTTCTGGTTCTTTATCGCACTGGCATAAATCTATTGATGATAATTGGCCCAAAAGAGTGCCTTTGGAAAAGAGACTATCGGAGACAATGTTTTATGTCCGCGGCTTGTTAAGCACATGGGTGTTTGACTAGAGCATCTGCGTCCCGCAGGAGAACATCTGCCGACACATCTGTTTCAACACGAACGGGGAGAAAAAAAAATATGAATCTCTTCTGGCTGAGGTTTATCAAAAATCTGCAGACTCATAGCTCATTTTCAAGCGCTCTCTTCCTCCTCTTTCCCTCGCCCACACAGCTTCCTCAACCGAGTTGAAAGGAATCGTGAGCCGTGTGTGTGTGGGAGCAAAGTCCCACACTTGAACCGGAGACACTTGAGAAACAGAACTTCGCTGAGGTCCCGCGGCAAAGCAGCAGTCCCAACCAGCCGTGCGGTACAGCCCACTTAAAACAATGAACTACCTTTCGCGCTGCGCGCACGAGGAGATGTTTTTGTTTTTTTACATTCTTTTCTTTCAACGCCAAAACACAGATTGGATTAAAAAGAGTCTGCATTCATTTGCCATGAGTGCCTTGTTGGACAGCGGCAGTGTATAAAAAGTATATTTCACATCAAAACACCCATTAAACAAATCATAAAGTCTGCTTTATTGCTAAAGTGTTGATCTTAAATTCTCCTTCAGCGACGTTTGGGCGCTGTTGTTCGGGCCATATGGGAAATCGGGAGATTGTTTTCATGTCCGGAGCGTGTGATTGGGAACACATGTAGGAGCTGCATAGCTACTTATCATTTGCAGTTAGCGGCTTCCTTGGTTTCTCCTCGTACCGCTCAGAGTGCCATACTCTTGGCAATTATACCTCTCAACGCGGAAATGTGCATTTAACCCGAAACACATGGGGGCTGCTGTTTCGTCAACTGCTAAGTAAACAGTTCTTTTAGTTCGGAAACCGCTGAATTGCAACGCATTATCGGGCCTACAGGCCCCAATGTGAACAGTGGATGTCGTTATGAACGTTTATTTAGACAGGCAGGCGCGTAGGCCTACACATTTACGCACACGGTAAAGCATATAGTAGACATGCATTACAGCTACTTCTCTAACCTCTTAAAGACTTAGGAAAATACTCTCAGTGGGTATATTTCCTCTGTAATATTCCCCTTACTGGGAGTATTATCATGTAGTTACATCATACCACTATGTTAAATGCCTCGGTGAAGGATGAAATGGCTTCTGGGGCAATTCATCTTACCAATGCTAACAGGACTGTATTTATTTATGTTCAATTATCATTACAAATCTACCAGTTAACTCTGTTTGCTCCGCCGACTCCATTCACTTATAGTTGTCTGTGTTAGTGGGTGCACATGGAAGATTAGAAACCGCTCTGTTTTCCAGCAGAAGCGTTGTGCTGCCACTGGGAAAGAGAATAAATAGTCTCAAATCAATTGAAGCAATGTTTCCACTTGAAAACAATCCTCTGGGACTTCTTTTGAAGCTAATTCTACCATAAATACATACACGCATTACGCTGGGAAAACCCTGTCGGTTGGTGGAGTAGCCTAGGCTAACTGTGAATTAATTTGCCTTTAGACATTCTTAAACAAGGCTTGTTAAGATCGTATCTCTTGGTAATGCTCCGCGGGCATTCATCTTCATTTAGCGCGCGTGTTGCCGTTGCCGTGGCGGTGGAGTCGATGTTTTTTTCTTTTCTCGCCTGTAATATCTTTTTCTTGAACCACTTAGTTAAGCTACAGAGAGGAGGTGACCCCTATCACATCCAGGCACCCACCCGAGACGTTTAGGGGCTATTACACCAGTTAAGAGGAAACTCTATAGTGCGTCTACAGCTAGTGCTCAAACAACGCTGTCAATCCACCGCTCTAAGTCACATTTGACAAGAATATGCTTGAGGGAGTATTGTGAAGTCTGACATGTATCTTTGATCTAAGATCCGAGACCTCAGACTGGGACAGCGAGCGGCATGGAAACGCTAACCCTTCTTTCAGTGGCCAGTGTGCCTTTGATGTATTTGATGTCGTATTCTCATCACACGGTTAAGCAGTTATCTCGCGGGCTTGATTCGGTTGAGAGTATCTCACTATTTCTGCGGAAAGCTCTTAGACAAGAAGCTCAGCCCTCATCTTCATAAAAAATATATATTTTAATCTATATTTTTTTACGAAAGTAAATTCCAGCCTTATTATGTGGGTGCCTTAGGGAGGGCAGGGATTAAGAGGGCTATAATGAGGTTAAGGCTGTAATAGGAGTGTCTTCACTCTGGCTCACCTAGCTCTACCGGAGTCCTCCAAAAACACAGGCCTTATCAGAGCGGGTTTTAGCGGCAGATGTGAAGCAAAAGAGCTCCAGAAAACGGGAAGAAAGAAAGAAAAGAAAGAAAGAAAGAAAGAAAGAAAGAAGAAAGAAAGAAAGAAAGAAAGAAAGAAAGGAGAGAAGGAGAGAAAGAAAGAGAAGGAGAGAAAGAGAGAAGGAGAGAGAGAAAGAAAGAGAGAAGGAGAGAAAGAGAAGAAGGAGAGAAAGAAGAAAGAGAGAAGGGGAGAAAGAAAGAAGGAGAGAAGAAGGAGAGAAGAAAGAAGGAGAGAAGAAGGAGAAAGAAAGAAAGAAGAAAGAAGAAAGAAGGGAGAGAGAGAAAAGAGAAGAACAAGGGAGAGAAGAGAAAAGAAAGAAAGAAAAAGGGAGAGAAGGAAAAACAGAACAGACAAACAGGGAGAGACGAGAACAACAGACAGCCACCGAGAGAAGCACAACGCAAAGCACTCCCCCCATGCTACCATCTCCCACCTCCTCCCTCCCACCTTCTCTCCTCTCCCACCTCCCTCCCCCTTCTCTCCTCTCCCACCTCCTCCCTCCCCCTTCTCTCCTCTCCCACCTCCCTCCCTCCCCCCTTCGCTTCCTGCCTTTCTCCCTCCATCTCTGTAAGTGAGTCTGATCCCTTTCCCGATGTGATTCAATTAATTTATTTTAGATTTAATTACAAGTGTAAAAAGAGTAAGTTATCCCTCAATGCACGATAGGGGGGCTTTGCGTCCTAACCAGATGCCTCTGGTGAGGCGGAGAGTCTTAATTACACTTCATACTTTTCTTTTATTCTGAATTTACGTCTTTTATTTGACAAGATGCTTCTCTTCATGGAGGTGTGGAGGGGGTGAAGTGATTCTTCATCTCATGCTGTACTTTCAGTCATGCTTTATTTCTATGTTGCTTTGGATAAAAGTATAAAATGTATCAAATGTTTTTCAAATTTGAATGTAAGCAATCTTAACAAACTTGAGGAATTAAAGGTCTTTAACCGAGATTAACCGAACATTGGCGATTTTCAGCTTTGCAAAGTTAGTGCTAACTAGCTATAAACGTTTTGACTATTGTAGGTGCCCCTGTCTTCACTTATTTGGTGGTGGAGTATTTCTGCAGATGAATGTTTTGATAAGGTTGCATAGAACAAAAAGAAAAAAAAGATATGGATGGGTTTTCGGAAGACCATTTGCCATTCAAATATTTTCCCAGCCACGACAATTTACCATCATTCCGTGCAGCAATTCAGCTCGTGACAATGTGAACGATAACATTCACCTCAGATGGAAAAAAAAAGAGAGAGAAAAAAACGACCAACATATTGCTTCGGCTATGAGTGACACTATTGTTCTGGATAAGGTATATTATCCCCAACTCTGATCATAGCCAAAGCCGACTCGGAAGATATGGAAAATTATGTAAAAACGGTACGATTCGCCCTGGTTAGTCATTTTGAAAGATCCCGTCTATAAAGATGCCTACAGGGGAGTGGTTTGTCTTCCCCTCACATGCAAGGTCACAGACAGAAAGGGTATTGTCAAGCCAGAGTGTCACCGTGGGTGTCTACGCAGCCACATGTGGCTTCTGGTATTTGCATATTCTGCATTTGTTTACCTGCAGTCCGTGGGACAGGGTGTTCTCCAGAGTCCGAGAGCGCAAACCCATACCGGCTGACCGGAGGGCATCGCTCGCATTTCATATACTGTAACGTGATACCAGTCTGTTCCCCCAGTTCTGGGCTGTTCCCTTCACCCATCCTTAAACCCCTCTCTTCTCGTGTTCTAGGCTTCCATGGCAACCAACCGAATTCTGGACACTCAGACCATCGCAGAGCTGAAGACAGAGATAGCGTCTCTGAAAGGCTTGCTGCTCAGCAGGTACACCCAGTCCAACACTCACACTCAGGAGCGCTTGATTAGGGCAACCCGGGCCGAGGTCCACTCATCACAATGGGCGGAGGAAAAGCCATAGACCCGTCCCTGCGGGGGTAACCCGTGTGCTAAATCAAGTTCACCTCAAGGGGTTTGACAATGGACCCAGGTGAGGTTTTGTTCACCGTGCTGGTTGACTGATGGGTGAACCCTACACCAACTGTCATCAATCCGGCTCAGCCCACAGCCCTGTCAAGTTAGCCCGAGCCACCATGTGTCTGTCACAGATACAAAATGGGGGTATGCTGATTTGTATCAAGCATTAGCATGCATGATTATGTATCAGTAGCGCTAATGAAGCCGGGAGTAATGGGTTTACATCTGAAAAACTCACCAAGATGAAAATTGCCTCAGAACTGTCAGGTTGCACGTTCTGTCCTAATCAGTGCTAAGCTTTCCTCGTTTGTTCTCGCGTCTTTCCCCACGCTCGCTCACAATACGTTTTGTGTGAGGGGTTAACCAGAAGGAGGACTAAAACACAACAGAAACACCATCTGCCAACAAACCTGTTATTTTTCCTTTTTTTAATTTATTTTTATTTAAATGATCCAAATCATCTGTAAACATTTTTAATCTTTTTTTTTCTTCTTTTACCTCCTTAACTGCTGCTGTCTTTTGAGATGTGGCACTGGTTTTGATCTTAAAAGAGCGAGTGAATGAAACTAATATCTTAGACGGTCTCTACCAGGTGTGAGGAACATCTGGATGCATGAAAAGAAGCATTTTCTCCTTTCTGATTAGTAAACTAAACGCTCTTCTCAGTGTGCATACTGATACACATTCGCTCTCTTACTGTAGTCCGGGAGACGTAACTTCTGGATAAGATTCTTGAGACACAAAACTTTTTATTCATGTTTGTAATGTTGGTGTTTTGTTTTTGTACATGTATATTTGTACAACTATTGTATTTGGTGTACAAATACAATCCATACATTTCAAATATATTACAAGTTTTTGTATAATTATTATGCAGTAGGTTTTTGGGTTGTTATGGTGATTTGTACTTCCTGTTCCGCTTCCTCCTCAGGAGACAGTTTCCTGCCTCTCCCTCCGTCCCAAAGATCCCGTCGTGGCAGATCCCCCTGAAGCCCTCCCCCGCGCCCCCTTCCCCCTCCCTCAACCACGCCAACAGCAGCAGCGACATCTCCCCCGTTAGCAACGAGTCCGCCTCCTGCTCCCCCATCAAAGATGGCCGCCACAGCCCCCAGGACGCCTTGGGGGAGCCCGACGGGGCCCACGCCGTCAACGGAGACTTGGGCCCCGGGGGTCTAGGGGCCTCCTTGCCTCTGGACCTCAAGGACCAGGTCCGCATGGAGGTCCAGGGAGAGGAGGAGAAGAAGGAGGAGGATGAGGAGAAGGAGGATGAGGAGGAGGAAGAGGAGGAAGAGGAGGAGGAGGATGCGGGCCACGTGGACGAAGATGAGGGTCTCAGCGTGCAGACCGAGGACAGGCGCGGAGGCGATGGACAGATCAACGAACAGGTGGACAAACTGCGCAAGCCTGAGGGGGCGAGCAACGAGAGCGAGGTGGATTAGGGCCCCTGGTTCCCAAACGGCTACTACATCAACCCCCGTCCCTTTACGTGTGGTTTTCATTTCAGTCGAAGGTCCCTCTTCTCCTGCACTGCTCTTTGTCTTTTCTCTCTGTACCTGTATTGAGTCTCTTTCTCTGTCGCCATCAGTCAAGTGCAGAGAGCAGGCAGAACAACACACACACACACACACACACACACACACACACACACACACACACACACACACACACACACACACACACACTGTAGTGACGCAGCAAAACGGAACAGTCGTTGCCTCACGCGTTCACAATGACACGCACCTCAGTTTCATCTTCTTTCCATCGTGCAACCATAGCGATGGCATGGAAACCCGTGTTAACTTTGAGGAGGATGATGAAAAACAGCAATATTCAGATCATAGGTATATGTATGTTTTTTAACGGTTTCCTCACTATCTCTCTCTCTGGAATTTCAGTTTCTGCCTCGTTCGTACGGTTCATCTTAACGGCAACACGACCTCAAAGGTAGCTTTGACGTCCTCATTATAAAGCTCCTTTCTAAAGGGAGTTTCGTCAACTTCCTAGACACCAAAGAAGTAGAAATATGTGTTCCTCTTCCATACTTCATCTCTACGACCTCGGCCTGGTGGGCTAGTTTTGAGAATCACCAGAAGAGCCGAGAAGGTGTGGAGCACGTCGGAACCAGGCCAGGCCTGGAGCTCCTCCTCTTTTATGTGTCCCCCCCGCGTTGGTGTGTCAGTCAGTCAGTAACTCACCAGGCCAGAAGGGTGGCATTTGTGTGAAATGAAGCCCTTGCAGTTTGAGATTAGAATGCGGCGGGCGCTTTTGTTCCGTCCCAGAGTTCCGACAGCTCTCCTACAGTTAGCCCCGCACCAGAGAGGAATAAAGAGAAGAGCTTTCTTTGTATATCTTATTTCCCCTCCCTTCTCCTCCCTGTCCCCTTTTGTGGAGGCTGAGTGGTGCACATCTCTATATTCAGTGAGAGAAAGAGAAAGTGACAGATGGGAAAAGAAGGGGGGAGAGAGAGAGGGAGAGAGGGGGGAGAGAGAGAGAGAGGGGGGAAGAGAGAACGAGAGAGGATCCATTCTGTCTGTTGAGCTCTATCCCTCGTCTCCAGCAGGGCGGCTGATTTGGTTTGTGAAGTATGTTAATAATCAAATGATCAACAAATAACAGATGTATTAGTTCATGCAGCTTGAAATGTCAAGGAGGCTAAAAGCGGAAATCTAATACTGAAAGCCCCTGTTGCATTATATTATATTTCACGACAAACCCTCCGGTCCAAATTATATAGGGCCTCCCACAGTGAGTAATCTTCGCGCAAAACGGGCACCAATATTTTGTAATTAAACCGCGGGAGCAGCGATGAAGGTTGCCACAGAACTTGTGCGCGCTTTTTGTGCTGGCTTTTTTTTCTTCTTCTTTTCTGGGGTCTGGCTCAGGAAGAGGAGGAGGGATGGCGGGAGGGGACGTTGAAAAAAATCCCGCTGATTGAAACTGAAAGTAACAAATGAATACTTACCTTATTAGATTACTCACTCTCCAGCTGAGAAGAAAAGAGAGAGAGAGAGAAAAAGAAGGGTATCGCCTCTCTTGTGGCATTTTCCCTTAACGTCAAATAGCCTTGAGAGTAATAGGGTGAAGGCGAAAACACGTCTGAGAGCGACCAGTCATACCGAACCCACAGCCAGAGGCTTGAAGAGCTGTCATATACAAGAAGCAACGCCACAGATGATAAAACAAAAATATAACTGAAGCTAAATACTGTAACTGACACACTTTGTGATTGTGGTTTATTTGATTGAAGAGCAAAATATGACTGTAAATGACGTTCACAGTGACAGATAACATGGAACAACTGAATTGAGAGGTTCTATGTGTCGCCCCTGCCTTTAAACTACTGTAGTTACACTAAATGATCCTCAGTGTAGAAACGTACCCATCTTATAATCATAGCTGCAGTATGAATGAACTTCTGATATCTAACAGAAATGTATATAATTGTAATAAATTTGGTTATTTCATGTGATTTCATGTTGTTGTTTTGTTTTTACTACGGTGAAGTATCTCAGTATACACTATAGTATATTGGAGTATATTATCAGAATACGCTATAGTATATTGGAGTATATTATCAGAATACACTATAGTATATTGGAGTATATTATCAGAGCTGTTGACGTTGCGTTAGTGTGCAGGCAGGTGTGGTTGCTCTAAATCACCTCAGGATTGCTGGGTTTTCTGTCTAATACCAGGGACATATCAACACACCCTGATGTTATTAAAAAAACTGCTTTAAAAAAAAGGGCAATTTCTCTTACACTGAGACCAATAGGAATATTCCAATGCATTATCAAGTATATGAATTTAAATTGTCTGTCAAGGTCCGAATGATCAATAGCGTTTCACATATTGATGAGGTGTATAAACTTCTCAGTGGTTCGATCCGGCATCCCTTTGTAATCCATTAACCTCTCCCTGGAGTTCAGACCAACCTTAGATTTATACGGGCCTACTGTAATAAATGCACTTGTACATCATTTAGTGTCTTGAGGGACTTGCACTGCATTCCTGCCCAGAAAGCCTCGTCCATCCTAATCTACCATCCTCATCTCCATCTTGAGAGAGAGCGGCTCGGCTGCCGTCGCCAACCTCGGCCTGCATATCATTTCACATCAACGTAGGCTTTAGAATACAACATTTACATCTCACAGAAGGAATAGAATCCTGTAGATAACCAGGGCAGGGGAGTGCTGTGTTTTGTGTGGTAAGGGATTTATCGTGTAGATAACCAGGGGTGCTGTGTTTTGTGTGAGAAGGGATGAATCTTGTAGATAACCAGGGGAGCTGTGTTTGTGTAGTACGGGATGCATCTTGTAGCTAACCAGAGGAGCTGTGTTTTGTGTGGTAAGGGACGAATCTTGTAGATAACCAGGGGAACTGTGTTTGTGTGGTAAGGGATGAATCTTGTAGATAACCAGGGGAGCTGTGTTTTGTGTGGTAAGGGATGAATCTTGTAGATAACCAGGGGAGCTGTGTTTTGTGTGGTAAGGGATGAATCTTGTAGATAACCAGGGGAGCTGTGTTTTGTGTGGTAAGGGATGAATCTTGTAGATAACCAGGGGAGCTGTGTTTGTGTGGTAAGGGATGAATCTTGTAGCTAACCAGGGGTGCTGTGTTTGTGTGGTAAGGGATGAATCTTGTAGATAACCAGGGGAGCTGTGTTTGTGTGGTAAGGGATGAATCTTGTAGATAGCCAGGGGAGCTGTGTTTGTGTGGTAAGGGATGAATCTTGTAGATAACCAGGGGTGCTGTGTTTGTGTGGTAAGGGATGAATCTTGTAGCTAACCAGGGGTGCTGTGTTTGTGTGATAAGGGATGAATCTTGTAGATAACCAGGGGTGCTGTGTTTGTGTGGTAAGGGATGAATCTTGTAGCTAACCAGGGGTGCTGTGTTTGTGTGATAAGGGATGAATCGTGTAGCTAACCAGGGGTGCTGTGTTTGTGTGATAAGGGATGAATGTTGTAGATAACCAGGGGAGCTGTGTTTGTGTGGTAAGGGATGAATCGTGTAGCTAACCAGGGGAGCTGTGTTTGTGTAAGTCAGGGATGGGTGTCTCTCTGGTTAGGAACTTTAACCTCATCAATCTTGCTGCAAAACGGAGAGCACTCAATAGGATAGTGTATCGACGGGCGGTGGGACTCCATTGTTCTCTGCATCTGAGCACTCAGCGGGTTAGAGGGCTGAGTGTCCTCAGATCAATGAGAGGGTTGTTAGTCCTCACCGGCAGGCCTCAGGACAGGCATGGAGGGGCTCTGGTTGGCCCACACACACACCCGTGCCATCCTACACACACACACACTCACCATCACACACACCCGTGCCCACCTAAACACACACTCACCTTCACACACACCCGTGCCCACCTACACACACACACACTCACCATCACACACACCCGTGCCCACCTACACACACACACACCATCACACACACCCGTGCCCACCTACACACACACACACTCACCATCACACACACCCGTGCCCACCTACACACACACACACACACTCACCATCACACACACCCGTGCCCACCTAAACACGCACTCACCTTCACACACACCCGTGCCCACCTACACACACATGCACTCACCTTCACACACATCCATGCCCACCTACACACACACACACACACTCACCATCACACACATCCATGCCCACCTACACACACACTCACCATCACACACACCCGTGCCATCCTACACACACACACACCCGTGCCCACCTAAACACACACTCACCTTCACACACACCCGTGCCCACCTAAACACACACTCACCTTCACACACACCCGTGCCCACCTACACACACACACACACACTCACCATCACACACACCCGTGCCCACCTACACACACACACACTCACCATCACACACACCCGTGCCCACCTACACACACATGCACTCACCTTCACACACATCCATGCCCACCTACACACACATGCACTCACCTTCACACACACACCCACATAACAATACCCACCACACACACTCACATACACGCCCCTTGTCAGCCCCTGACACACACCCTTACTCACCACAACACACACCTTTAGTCACTCCCATCTGAGGTGATGTTCCCTAGGGACTAACCCAGGGAACAGCTGTCCTAATGACATGAGGTTAGGGCTGGACACTGATCTCAGTGCAGCCAGGAGAGCCACCAGCTCCAGGACATCCCCTCAGAGCCAGGCAAAAGCCCCAGCATGCTTTGCATGTGAGAGGTCATGCATGACGCAGAGTGGGGTGTGACGGTGGAACGCTGGCCTTCCTCTGAGATAAGATGAGAAGGCTGTGTGGCGTTCCACAGCATGAGAGTGGAACTAGAATGTCTTGAGGCTTCCGGAACACCGCCGTGTTCCGCTGCCTTCTGGAACAAATCCTTTCCATTCAGGGGGGAATCTGTGTTTGTATTAATGCTATCATAATCTGTAGGACCATGCTGACAGTTTCAGTGGAAAATGTGAACAAAATTACTTTTTAAGAGAACACGTTTAGACCCTTTAGATATTTGTGTGCACGTCGTAGCCTAATATCTACAGTTCCGTGGTGTGTAAGATGTTTTACTGTAGTAATCATCTACATAGCCTCTCTCACTTTCTCTGTCACAGACATTATTATATTGAACCTCATATCCACTGAAATCACTGGAGCAAAACAAAGAGTCGACCATCAGCGAAGACTGATGCTTTTACAGTAGTCAATAGTATTTCACGGTGAGAGGAGGAGGCGGGGGCAGGTCACCTCCAGAAAGCCTTTAGTGGTTCCCGCTTTCTAAAAGCAGCTCAGCAATCCTGCTGAATGCCAGCTGAACACAGACTTCTTCCTGGTGGAAGATGAGAGCGTCTGACAAGCCAAGGTCATCAGCAGAGATTGGAAGTAACAAAGTACAAATACTTTGTTACTGTTTGAGTCGATTTTTCTGGTATCAGTACTTTACTTCAAAATGTATTTATGTTGACAACTTTTTAATTTCACTCCTTATAGCCTATTATTTTTTACAAATATCTTTACTTTCTACATTTTCAAACCAGTTTCGTTACTGTAGTTTTAATCTGTATTTGGTGGCATTATCAATATTATTTATTGGCAACAAAGGAGAACTTGTCTATGAAGCTACCAGGCAATAAGATTTGAGCTGCTTTTGCTGTCTCTGGTCATCAGGCTTATCTGCCTGTATAAGGGCCGGGAGAACACTGCAGTCCATGGGCGTATTTTTATTTTTTACATTTTAAATCTAAATTTGTTAATTTATCTTCCTAAAACCCACTAGCGGACATTATTTAAAAGTATATTTTCCTACATTTTTTCCTGGGGGTAACATGCCCCCAGAACCCACTAATTCTACTGGGTCAAAGGAAAAATGATAGGTTTTATCTAGGGGCTTAGCCCCCCCCAAAAGTAGGAACCTAGATTCGTCCCTGCTGCAGTCATAAAGCACTTTGTCATCACTCGTTATTTAAACTCTCAACAATCAGGTGGGATCACATTTCGCATGCTCCCTCTCTTCCCACCTCCCATCACCTCCCCACTCATTGTGGACCGTGTCGCTTGATTTTCTCCTGGCGCTGTTTCAAGTCCAAATGGAAAGAGCATATACCGGTAAGTTGTCATGTGGGGAAGCTGTGAAGGGACCTCCATGAACTAGCCGAAAAGCTTTAGCCGCCTGATTGGCAGGTAAGTGAAGGTGTCCGAAGGGAGCGGTGGTGGGAAGGGTTGAGGAAAAAACAATAGCGGGCTGTAAAGGAGATAGATAAATCTTCCATTCGCCAAAAAGCCTCTGGAAGTACGAAAGGGAGGGCGATGCTAGCGAGTAAAATGTATGAATGGCCCAGTAATGAGCCGTCAGGAGCGAGAGCGGATATGAACAGCGAGGTGAGAAGCGACGAGGAAAAATCGGCCCTTGTCCTGGCACCGTTGTAGAGGGAGCAGTAACCTAGCTGCTGTTGTGAGAAGAATGGATTATCCAGGCGTTGGCTTGTCAGCCTGTTGACTGCCCTGGGCCGCAGGTAGGCTTGTGCAGTGGCAACAGGTGCGACGTTCGCCAACGTTTTTGCAAATGAGACTAATCGCTGGGCCTGCCTGTGGAACACCTGAAGCGTGCCAGAGGCCAGGCAGGGCGAGGGAGGGATAGAAAGGGAGCGGAGGGAGGGGGGGAAAAAGGGACGGTAATTAACGGGGGGGGGGAAATGGAGCCATGTATACAGCTCTTTGAGGTACACAGAACACAAGCACTATGAACATATGAAACATATAGGAGGGTGTAGCTCCGGTTGTTTAACTGCATGTCACTGCAGTTCAAGAGGTCAAAGGTCACAAATCTGCTTGTGCTGAATGTTGCTTAGGATCAAAGCAAAGATGAATACATGATCATTATTTGCTCAATTACTCAGTATTCTCTAGGTAAACAAACCTTTTTCAGCAGACAAACACACTAAGCTATCAGGGATCCCACCCCTAGTTTTCAAGGTCTCTTGACATTGGTGTGGACATGTCGGCCCCTAAACCCACGCCTGTGCTTGTTGTGGGTAGAGGAGGGTGGGCCTTGGAAAAGGGTACAGGATGCAAAACAACCTTGTCCTCTGGAATGGGCACAGATTGTCACGGCGAAATCCAATCCTCGTTTCCCTCAGAGAGAGTGAAGAGCTGGACAGACGAATAAGCCCAAAATCCCCTTCTAGATGTTCAGTGTGTCAGAGTGACTGCGGTACTCACTAGATTCCTTTGGTAACAGAAACCCCAAAGTCAACGATGGACATTTGGCTATTCTTAGCCTGGGCAGAATCTCTCCAACCTTTCCCTCTTCCATGGAAACGAATGTCACATTGGTGATGTATTCCAGATTAAATTACACGAGTTTTAACTGAGCTGGGTGTGGAGTGTTATCGGCAAACATAATGTGAAAGATTAGCACACACATCATGCCCACCTGTTCCCCCCCCGTTCTGTTTTATGAAGGACACAGCTGTGACACTGAAACGGGGCTTTTTAAAGGCCTCTAACCCTGGCCGATTGGGTGACTGAGGAGGTACATTGGGCAAAGGAAAGTTAAAAGAGGTGTTGAAGTTGTTGTTGTTTAGTCTATCACTGTCACATGACACATCTGTCACATGCTTAAAAATGACCCCAATGAGTCGTCTGCCTAGAATTCTATCACTGTCACATGCTTAAAAATGACCCCAATGAGTCGTCTGCCTAGAATAACTGATGGCGAAAGGGTTTTGAGCCAACGTAGGAATATTTTCTGAATATAAAGTGTCAAAAAATGTTGGATTCATCTTTCTATATTTACATATTATATTGTACCTTAAGGTCATCTAAGTGTCTTTAAAGAGCCAGAGATGTTTGTTTTCCCACAGTATTCACATCATAGTTAGTCATAGGAGACTGTGCCAGCTCCCCATGCTTTTACTGCTTCGACCAGTCCTGTCACGCGTGTTCCAGCCACCATCATACGGCAGAAACAGCATGTTGAAACATTCCAGCTCATTGTCAGCCAATCTGCCAGGGTTTTCCCCTGAAGGAAAACGATCCCATTCCCCTCGGACTTACGTCAAATTAAGCAAATTTACAGCTTAGCACTTAAGAACTTCTACCTTTGCCAAGAAACCGACGCAAGCTCCCTGTACCCGAGTGAGTGCTTGGTGGCGCCTCAAGCTGCTCCTTGGCTATGGAGCCCGTGTGTGTGTGTGTGTGTGTGTGTGTGTGTGTGTGTGTGTGTGTGTGGGCACAGCTCCTTGGCTATGGAGCCTGTGTGCGTGTGTTTGTCTAGCTGGGCACAGCTCCTTGGCTATGGAGCCCGTGTGCGTGTGTGTGTGTGTGTGTGTGTTTGTGTTTGTGTTTGTCTAGCTGGGCACAGCTCCTTGCTTTTGGCCAGATAGTACAAGACGATTCAACACTTGCACTTGAGCAAAAAAAAATCATTTTTTAAAGCAAACCACTTGATACATAATGGGTCTTTGGCGAATAGCCAGGGTGGATTTACCGTTGGGTGGTTCTGTTTCTGGTTGCTTGGTGTTTGTTCTACTGGCAAAGTCCTGTTCAACACTCAGGAAGACTCGTTCGCAACATGGGGGACAAACTTTCAGAGAACTAAAACAAATAGAACACTATGTTTGGTATTTCTTGGTAAACATTTATGTAACTGAGTTGACAGGCGTCTCACTTTTCATAGTTTGTTTATAGTGCCACAGCACTAATCCTTTCCTTGGAAACTGTTGAGGATTGAGAGACAAGGACGGCTCTTTGTTTTAGAAATAAACACACTTGCAACAAAATAAAAGGTACAGAATGTAAAGATCAGTGCTGGTCGCTGTAGGACTCAAATACTTGGAAGCAACAGAAAAAAATTGCAATTCCAGTCCACGACCAAACGTTAAATACATGCTAACTTTTCAGCAAAATCAATTAAACTTTTAGCATTATTAATGTACATGGTGGAGAACTTCATCTGACACTAAATAATTATATAGCAAGTGTCAAGTATTTAGTATTCATTATCATCCCATACACCTATACCCCAGTGGCATTGAGATAATTAACAAAATGGTGCCTCGATGTCTGGTGTCTTTCTTGCGCCTCTGTAGCCAACAAATGTTCGCTTTCTAGTTAACAGATGGAATACAATCTACTGTATGAACTCTACTATGACGGTACAGTAGGCACATTTTTCTGTTTATGGGTTCAATAGAGGGTGTTTCCATACTTCTTTTCTTTCGGCTCTTGACAGATTGTATCCAGTTTTTCTAGTTTTTCTACAGAATGTTCTAGTTGAGCAGAGAACAGAATGTTCACCTTGGTGGTGCGAAATGAAATGTGTAGAAAGGTACAGATTAACTAGTCACATGCCCTCAAAAGAATGAAGCTTACTGAAAAGATGAAAAAATGTTACCCAACCTGATGCTAAAGAGAAGCTGACCTTTGAATGTAGGTGTGTAAAAAAAAGAAAAAAGTCCCGTTTTTATATTTACAGTATACGCATTTGAACTTCTATTAAGGCAATAAAATACAAATAAAGAACCCCTTCATCGATGGGTCATACATTTGTTAATGGTGGATGAAATCACACTGGAGATGTAGTCAGGAAGCCTCAGGCCAGTGGTTGCTATGGTGAAACCTTACAAACATCGTGGATTTTCTTGGTGTGGTTTGATTTAACTGTGGAAAGTCAAATAAGGCATAGAAATCTGTTTTTGCAGATCAGCATAAAACAGTGTTTGATGTTGGAAATTATCTCATCTTTCCATCAGGGATTCTTCCACTGGGTCTCACGGACTCATTATTTTTGGTCAGTTCAAAAGTCCTCTGTACAGTACGGTCATGACATAACTGTAAACTTCAAGGATTAAAAAATATTTGATATATATATCATAAAATGTCTGTCTGATATTTGCCTTTATCTCTCGTCGTTGCTGACACACCATCCTAAACACTTTATCGTGCCTGTCAGTGCTTCTCAACAACCTTTGCTTTCCGTTAGCACACAATGCCACACCTGGACCTACAGATCTCCCCCCCAGAACAGGCTAGACTCACTGGTACTGTAGCGAGATCAGCCTGGCCTGTGCGGGTATATCTGTCTCTGTTGATGCTTGTGTGCACAGAGAGAGCGAGTATACTGAGAGCCACCACGCCTTGTAAGGCTGCCCTGCTTGTCTCCTGACCACGTCTCCAGTGTGTTAAGTGTATTAAGTGTTGTTAACGATAAATAGGCTGAATGTGTGTGTACTTCTCTCTTTCCCTCTGGGGTCTCTGTGAAGCAGCAGCAGCTGCCACCAACACACCAGACAGACTCCTTCTCCCAGTCCTGTGGCCAGGGGTCCTCTAAATGAAGGCTGTACACGTGCAAAAATAGATAAATGAACATCTATACCAAAGGGCAATGTATTAAAAGAGAAGTGAGGCAGGGTAGGGGGGGCAGTGGTGAGATAGAGGACATGAGGCAGTCAGGAGGCAGTCAGTCTCACGATGAGAGCTTCATAAATGGTTTGATGAGTCGCAGAATTGATGGTCCGGCCAGCTCTCTGTCAAAACACACACGATATGATCTGTGTCAACCGCAGTATTTCATACGATCTTTTTTTCTTTCTTCCTCAGATAAGCATTTGCAGTAGTTCCTTTATAGCCATTACTAGAGGACGCAGGACGAGCAGAGGCTGAGAGGCCAAGGCAGTCAAACGTCCATCCATCTTCCCATTGTGGCCTCTCTCTCTTCAGACGCCACTCCACCAAAGATGTATCTTCATCCAGGATACACAGACAAGGCCACCTGCTTTTCCTCTGCTCTCCCCTCCCTCCCCTCCCCTCTCCTCTCCCCCTCTCCTTCCTCCCTCGCTTTGTGAACTTAATAAAAGCCACCATTAAGCAGCGCTTCATCTGTTTGGGGCCTAATCTCGCTCGTATGCACCATGTGACCACATATGTGCGGCACACCTGTCGTACTCGCTGCCCTGATCGGTCTCCCTCACACACGCCACGTCGTCTCCTGTGGGGCGCAACCTGTTCCTGGCACGGCAGCGAGACAGACGTCAGGTAGGGTCACACACACATGCACACACGCATACACTCACACATACACATACACACACACGCACACACACACATACACACACACTCACACATACACACACACACACACACACAGACACACAGACACACACGCACACACACACAGACACACACACACACACTCACACACGCACATGCACACACACACACACACAGACTCTCATGCACATATATGAATCCTCATGCACGCATGCGCACGCACGCAGACACACAGGAACACATATCAGGATTGGTGCGAATGCACGCACACACATTTATATACTGTGTGGGTTCTCTCGCACGGCTGGGACATACACACTCATGCACACACACACTTTCACACACACACACGTACTCGTGTTGGTACTGTACATGCATGTGTAGCATTGTTCCACAAGGGACAAAGTACAAAACGTTTCCCTGAAGAAGTATGTGCCCTTAGTGAACCTAAGAAAAACAGCATCATTGAAACAGGCCTAATTTTGTTTCATACATTTTTATTTCATTGAGTGAAAATCTCAACCCTTGCATAAGACATGCAGAAGAAAGAAAATAAACATAAATATAGCACAAAGGACTAAACAATACTAAATCCAAATGGATGATACGCAATTATAAACAGTGGTGAGCGCAGCAAATTCAAGTAATTGAGAGACCCATTTTTTTCATCAATTGCTTTTGTCTTTATACCATATAAAACTTATGATTTGTCCCCCTGTCAGATTGTGAATCAAACCAAATTAGATGTGAGCACAAGATGGCTTTTAGTCCTAAGAGTGCAATATCTTTTTTACAAAGGCTAAAACTCGACTCCATTTGTCCACTACGCTGCAACAGACAGAATACATCTTCGTTTGTTTTCCTCCAATTTTTAAATCATCGTTTACTCCGTTAATTAAAACAGTGAAGCGATCTGTCCGTGCTGCGACTGCAGTCTACGAGGGATTTGGAGGTCGCTTCCGTCTGGTTCTTGTGTAATATAATTTTCATGTTTATTCTTTTTTTTTCTTCGTAGATTATATACAGGATGCCAGCTGGCTGACAGATGGTGATGCCTTTACCCGTTTTTTTTATATATTTAAAGAAACATCACAAGGAAGAGGGGGCGACAGCTGCGGGCTGGCCGACCGACTCGAGCAGCTCTCTGGACGCGAGGAGCGCTGGAGGAGACGACCCAGTAAAAAATAAAAAAAAAGATACAAAACCTCTATGAACTTATGCCTCCCATTTCACCGTCATTGTAAAAGAGACACTGTGTCCCCAAGTTAGCCTACGTCCTCCTCGTGAGTCCCCAGGATCGACTCTGCACTGCCCTACCTACCGCCTTTTTTGTCAACTGTACACGTCTAGTTCACAGCTATTACTGCATGAACCACCACAGGGGATCTGGATTGACCTCCAAGTCTCTCGTCTGTGTCCCGTACAGCTCTAGGAGAGTCCAGGCCCTGGAGACTGGATGCTGGGGAGACGACTCCCAGCCACAGCATGCCCAGAGGACTGCTGCTACAGGTGTCTCCTGCTAGTGGCACCGAGACAGCAGGTCTGGAGCCTGGGCTGGAGGCTGGGGGGCCTGGGGGCTGGGGGGCCTGGAGGCTGGGGGGCCTGGGGCTGGGGGGCCTGGAGGCTGGGCTGGAGGTGGGGGGCATGGGGGCTGGAGCCTGGGCTGGAGGCTGGGGGGCATGGGGGCTGGGCTGGAGGCTGGGGGGCATGGGGGCTGGGGGGCCTGGGGCTGGGGGGCCTGGAGGCTGGGGGGCCTGGGGCTGGGGGGCCTGGAGCCTGGGGGGCCTGGAGGCTGGGGGGCCTGGAGCTGGGGGGCCTGGAGGCTGGGGGGCCTGGGGCTGGGGGGCCTGGAGGCTGGGGGGCCTGGAGGCTGGGGGGCCTGGAGGCTGGGGGGCCTGGAGGCTGGGGGGCCTGGAGGCTGGGGGGCCTGGGGCTGGGGGGCCTGTAGGCTGGGGGGCCTGGGGCTGGGGGGCCTGGAGGCTGGGGGGCCTGGAGGCTGGGGGGCCTGGAGGCTGGGGGGCCTGGAGGCTGGGGGGCCTGGGGCTGGGGGGCCTGGAGGCTGGGGGGCCTGGGGCTGGGGGGCCTGGAGGCTGGGGTGGGCCTGGAGGCTAGGGGGGCCTGGAGGGCCTGGGGACAGTGGTCTGGGGGCCCCTGGGGGCGGTGGTCCCTGGTCCAGCTATCTAAGCTCCACTGAGCTGAATCGTGTATTTGAGCAGCACTCCTCAACCCCTCCGCATCACTACCCAGAATGCCCTGGGGCTAAAGCACTACTAAGCATATGTATCGTTATAATAATTATAGGTTCTTTATTTTCAACTTTTTACAAATCCTGCTATTTTACACACACACACACGCACACACACAAACTGTATTCAAGTGCACAATGTCTCCCAGCCTTATAGCTATTTTTAAAATTCTGTCAGAAAATTGAACAAAACAAAAATGACAATGATGCACCGCCTTGCATTTGAGTCTAGGGAGACACTTAGAGACACGCCCACATTTAGAGACACGCCCACATTTAGAGACACGCCCACAGCAAAATCAAGAATTCCAATGAATGAAAAACAACAAAAATCACACACACAAAATATGACAAAAATAATAATTATAATAATAATTAAACAAGTGTTAAATAAAACCGGAACATTCATTGATAAATTCTTATCAGTGATTTCGTTCTGTGTGAGTTTGTTACTTGTTAACTGTTTGAAAATACAGCATTTTCTGATGCAAAAACAACAAGGTAAAAATCTTTCCACTGTTTCTCAGTGGCAATTCAAGGGCCACAATGTACAAATCTGTTTAGTCGACTTCCTCTGTGAATGTACCGAGGGAGAGAGAAGGAGATGACACAGAAGATCACGCACACAGGCAAACTATAGTGGGGTTATTTCCATTTTGAACTTTTTATTATTCATTTCTCCTTTTAACGGTTTCTTTTTAAAGGAAGCGGTTCATCGAAGAGCATTTTGTTCATATCGTTTTTTTTTCCATTTTCGTTTTTTTTTACAGAAGAAAATACTGTACAAACCTTATTTCTTCTTCTTAAACCAATATTCCCCAGGATCATCGACACACACATCTTCCCCCTACAGAGTGACAATCTTTTTTTCCAAAGCCAGAGACCTCTAGAGAGATCACAGTTATTATCTCTTCAGGGTTACATCACCAGAACCCAGAGGGGAAGCTTTACACTAAAACCGTGTTCAGTTATTTTATTTTTTTAATGTCATTTTCCAGTATTGGAGCATTGCCATATTGTAAAGAATGAATTGAAAATCACAGTTGGTATTAGTGTTGTTAGGCAGTTCTGGTGTGCCTGTTTCACAATCATCCAATCATAGAAGAAGAAGGTATCAATTCTTGCTTTAAATAAATCACAGAACAATAGTTCTTCGTCACACTAACAACTATTTGTGCATCAAAGCAAAGTGAACTAAAACATGATAAAGCAAAAAGTCCCTGTTAAAAGATATATCTTTTTTTTCTTTTTTCTTTCAGAAGGTACAAATGAACCAAAAAAGTGCAATTACACCCTAGAAATATCTCATTGCAAGGTCACATAAATATTAAATAAAACCGTTACAATATAGCTCAACCACAACCATAGTGAATGGAAAACAAAATGTTGTCCACATATCGTTTTCGTTGTCTAAACATTTCAAACGTTAAACAAACTCCCTGACACGGTTCATGTTTACTCATGTTTTCCACAGGCCAAACATCCCATAATCGTCACCATGGTTCCCTCACCTAGTTACCCGTAGACGGGGCTGACCCGTCTGGTTAACTGCGCGAGTGTAATGCAATCATAATGCAATGATGGTAGATGGTAACAAAAATATCTTTAAATACATGTTTGAATTTCTATCGTCCTCATCCTCTATATAAAAGTGCGCTATACAAACACAAACCCAAAAGTTTCCTCGAGGATAAAATGGTACAACGGTACGCTTGGTTTTGGTGAGAACTTGTGTTTCGAAGCAGGGCTGCACCAGACCTGTGGCCCTACAGGGAGCTTAACTGTGAGGAGGAGACCCAGTCACAAGACTCTGCTTCCTGAACACACACAGCCTCTGCCTCTCTGATCACTTCTGGAGGCAAATGTACACCGACAATAAAACAACAGAACCTTGCAAGGAGGAAGAGAGAGGGGAAGGTACAAGCACTGATGCAGACTCCCTGCTTAATAATAATAACAATAAGAATAATCATAGTAGGATAAAACACATTCTGTATCATAATTTTGCGTCAGTGAAGTTGAACAGTGATTTATTTCCCTTCTTGGGTGACGAGGGTCCGGCAGTCTGGACTGCACCAGATCACTTCCTGTGTACATCACTTCCTGTGTACATCCACGTTCACACACACTTACATATATAGTTATATAGAGAGATTTCTTTTTTTCTTCTTTTTTTTTCTTATCGTGTTTTTTTTTCCACACACAAAAAAGTGAAAACAAAAATTAAATAAATTAAAGTCAAACATGCACGCACACACAAAAGACTGATGTGTAGTAAAATGTTTACATTGCTGCCCCATTTGTAAAAGAGGGCCTAATTGGTTGGTTTCTCTGTTCATCTTTTAATGCATAATTGAATTAATAATGTTGGTCATCTTGTAAACATCCTAATAAATCATTTGGGGCCGTCATTTCTTCATGTTGTTGTTTTCATGTTGTCATCCGCGCGTGTGTCCCTAACCATGATAAACGAGGCCACTTCAATCTGATGTTTGTGTTCATAGTATACAGGATTCCTCACGATCTGGTCGTCGTTCATGCCTCCATCTCCCGTTTCTCCAGAGGGGAGGAGTCAGTGTGGTGGGAGGAGTCAGTGTGGTGGGCGGAAGCTTCCAGAGTCTCCCCATTGTCCTTGTCACAGTCAGGCTCCGGCATGGAGTCTTCATACGAGTCAGTGTTCATGTCCTCTTCCTCCTCCTCCTCCTCATCCTCCTCCTCTTCCTCCACGTGCCCCTCCTCCTCGGGCGACAGGTCGTCCTCCGCGTCTCCGGACGTCCCCGTGGTGATGTCATCAAGCCGCGCCGTCATGGCCAGCGGGGGCTTGGAGCTGGGCAGGGCCAGGGCCCCCAACCCCCCCAGGGGCCCCAACCCCCCTCCCCCCAGGGGCCCCAACCCCCCCCAGGGCCCCAGAGTCCTGGTGCATCTTCTTGCTGAGGTCCAGAGAGTCGCTGAGCCCCAGCCCCTACGGCGTTCTTCAGGAAGAACAGCGAGCTGCTGGACTCTGTGCCCAGGTTGAGAGATCCGTCCAGGCTGAGCGAGGAGGGCTGGTAGTGGTGGCTGTACTCGGACGCCATGCTGACCGGAGGGTAGAGTATGGAGGTGGGGGCGTTGAGGCTGTTGTTATGGTGGAGGCCCAGGTGGCCTCCGGGGGAAGCCGGAGGGAGACCCATGGAGGAGGGGTGGTTACCGTGGTTAACGGCCGAGGCCCCTCCCCCTCCCCCCCCCGCGGCGGCCCCCATGTGGTGCAGCTGTGCCTCCTGGCGAGGGGACACCGAGGGCAGCTCTCCGCGCTCCTGCTTCTCATGCTTGCGCTTGTGGGAGTCCATCTGGGACATGCCCACCACCGTGTGCTTACACTCGGGGTAGGTGCAGTGGAAGTGGGAGCACTTGAGCTTGTACTTGCAGTCGGCCACCTCGCAGTCGGCGCTGGAGCTGAACTGGCAGAAGCCGGCGGCGGTGATCACGTCCTGCTTGCCGTGGTGCTTGCGGTGAGCCGTCACCTTGGTGCTGTCGGTACAGCGGAAGCCGCAGCGCAGGCAGTGGAAGTGCGTGCTGTTCCCCGAGAACTGGCAGTCTGGGAAGCTGCAGCTGAGGGACGACTTGAAGCGCTTGAAGTCGTCCAGCACCAGGTTGTCCACGCGGTCGTGGTGCTGGGCGTGCTTGTACATGTGCGTGCGCCCGCAGAACTTGTAGCCGCAGTTCTCCCGGGTGCAGTGGTAGTGGGTGACCTTGAGGGAGAACTGGCAGCCGGGGTCCTTGCAGTCCTCGTACAGGTCGTAGCGGCGGAAGCCTTCCAGCATCATGCCCTCGTCCAGCATCTTGCGCGACGACGCCGTCTTGCGCCGCTTGCCGAACGGCGACATGTCCTCGATGATCCAGAAGCGCTTCTTGGCGCCCGTCGCCGTGGGGATGTAGATGCTGTTGCCTGGAGGAGGAGAAGGAGAAGGGAGATGTTGAGAGCCTGGACCTTCAGCTCACTGACACAACAGAGCAGGGCGTAGGGGAGAGGGGGGTGGGCACTGACTAGACATCTGCTCTGTAGTGTCCTCCTCCCTGAACCCTGTGGGGGTCCCCCACCCAGCACCCCCACCCAGCACCCCCAGACTATCGTCTCTCTCTCTCCCCCTAACCTGCGCTCCGAGACAGGAGAAAGGAAATGATAAGATTCATTTTGCTGCTGCTAATAGGAACATGACACTTTTACAGGGTGTGTACTACCCCCTGGCCCCCGCCCCCCCGACGCTGGCGAGGGTGTGGGCCTGAGCCAGGCCCTCTCCTCCTGCTTCTTTACGAGGGGGGCCCACCCCCCCGACCTCCCTGGCCCCCACGGGTCACTGCTAATGATGTGATCCCTGTTCTCCATAAAAGTGCAGGTGATTAAAGTAAAGAGGTCTGGCGATGCAGCTAATGGAGGCTGACTGAGAGGCCTGGCTCGGGATACAGGTGCTGATGTTCCTGCATCGTCTCCAGCGCCTCGTAAACACCACCGCTGCTCACCTGAGCTCACCTGACCACAGGCCCACACGGGACTACAGGCCTGACACACATCTGAAGAGACGTTAACGTGACGTCAACAAATGTCTCAAAAAATACATTTTGGCGAGTCTCTGTATCATGTGATCCCACTCCCCACACTTCCCTACCCAGTCCACATCCTCACACCTTACTCACTACAGACAGTCCTCGGACTCTAGTGAGCCGCGATGAGGCAACGCTCTCTGTCTGCGTCATGCGTCAACAACAATCTGGACGAGGCCGTCATGATTAAACAGGTCTAGGATGGACTGTGTCTGAGCCAATGGGGAGTGACAGCCCGCTGTGTTGGTTTGCGTCGGGGGTAAGTACCTGCTGCATCCTGAACTATAGGGACGTCATTTTTAACCGGTGACGGTTGTGGCAATGATGGGGCTGAAAGCTGGCGTGTTGGTTGGCATGACAACACTCCGCGTGGCTCCCAGAGAGGCGCTGAGCAGAGAGTATGACAGACAGGATGGAGACAGGAGGTATGGGAGGGAGGGGAGGGGGGGGCGGAGGAGAGACGGAGGGTAGGAGGAGGCCTGGGTCTGGAGCCCGGGATGAGGAGGAGGTGGAGGAGGAGGTGGAGGAGGAGGTGGTGCGGAAGTGTCAGCAGGGGTGGAGGGGGCGGAGGTGACGAGGCAGCCTTGTCCTGGAGAGACAGGGTGACCAGGAGGAAGTGGAGGGGGAGACACAGGAAGAGGAAAGAGACAGACAGGAAGTGGACACAGGAAGTAGACACAGGAACAGACAGAGGGAGGGAGGTAGGACAGAGACAGGGACCCACACAGGGTTGGGAGGTAAAAAAAGGGGAAAAGATAAGAGAAGAGAATGATACAAAATGAAGCAGAATATAGACAAGTAACCCAACAGCAGCCGAAGCAACAACCATGAAGACAGTGTTTAACACCGCCGGCCGAACACTGGCTGGATTTGACAAGGACAAGAGGATTATAGTGTTTCTATCAGGACTTCAGTAGGGATGACTGTCGGTCCTAGTGCCTCTCGGTCCTAGTGCCTGTCGGGCCTAGTGCCTCTCACATGGAAGGAGACACAGAGAGAGAAGTCTGGAAGGAGTGACGTGCCGTAATTCAAGGAATTACTGAACTACATGAAGGTTTTATGTGATGAAGATGACCTGGGTAACAGTCTTACGTCCAGCTCTCTGAACCTGAGTGCGGCAGCGTTGATCTACTCTGACGGATCGTGTCTCCTTTGTTATGGAGAGTCAAAGCATGTCAAAATAAAGTATGTTTAATGTGTCACTATCACTATCCATTCAGGAAATGGCATATTGGTATGGAGTCGTGGTTGTGACAGTAGTATGGGGGATGAATGGAAGGCTTTACTTTCTAGTATGCTGGACGCTACCTCTGCCTCAGCCTCACTAACTTATCATCTGAAACATGACTATCACACAGTACTAGAATCA
The DNA here is from genome assembly GCA_903064625.1 of Mallotus villosus. NCBI lineage: Eukaryota > Metazoa > Chordata > Actinopteri > Osmeriformes > Salangidae > Mallotus > Mallotus villosus. The sequence continues at coordinate 418,377 of CAEFZP010001610.1, forward strand.
AAGAAATAAACATCCATTATACATGACACTATTACACAACATTTCATACAGTATATCACCCCTAAATCCAACTATTTAACCAACCCTCTCCTCCCTCACCCCTCGCCTCCCTCTCCTCTTCACCACCCTCCCCCTCTCCTCCCTCTCTCCCCCTCTCCTCTCCTCCCTCTCTCCCCCTCTCCTCGACTCACCTGCAGGGGAGCTGTCGTTGCCCACGGGGGTGCTGGTGCAGCTGCGGTCCTGATTGGACGATTCGGAGGAGAGGCCGAGGGGGCTGGCCCCGCCCATGTAGTCCATGTAGTCGTCGGCGTCGTCCATCATGCTGGAGAAGCCGGGGGTCATGCCAGCGTGGCCCCCCAGGGACCCGGAGCCCACACCGGACATGTGCTGCATGTCGTCTGATCTCTGGGAGTGGGAGTGCATCTGTGGGGGAGGGGCCGGGGGGGAGGGAGGGAGGGAGAGAGAGGGGAGGGAGGAGAGGGAGAGGAGAGAGAGGGGGGAGAGGGAGGAGGGGGAGGGAGGAGAGGGAGAGAGGGGGGGGGGAGGGGGGGGGAGGGAGGGTGAGGGAGGAGAGGGAGAGAGAGGGGAGGGAGGGAGGGAGGAGAGGGAGGGGAGGGGAGGGAGAGGGGGGAGGGAGGGAGAGGGGGAGGGAGAGAGGGGGGAGAAGGAGGACAGGAGTGAGAGGAGAGAGGGAGAGAGAAAGGGGGCAAGTGTGAGAGTTGAGTAAAGACAGACGGCTACACAACCCATGACTCCAGACTGACGTGCTCTAATGCCCCAAAACACTGTGTCTGTTCAGAGCTTCAGAGTAACCAGGAAGAGGAAACAACACACACACACTCACAAACACACACACTCGCAGAACACACTCACAAGAACACACTCACAACAACACACACACACTCACAAGAACACACACACACTCGCAAGAACACACTCACAGAACACACTCACAACAACACACTCACAACAACACACACAAGAACAGACACACACGCACACAGGACACACCACTGAGAGTAAAGCAATGATTCTTCCAGAACTGCGAAGGTTACTGTAATTTGACTAATTACTGTATCTTATTATGGGATGGCAGATGAGGGACAGGTATGTGTCACAATAGTCGTGATTATCTGTGATTGAGCCTCATGGCAGATGAACAGGATAACGCTCACATGCAAAGGGCTCGTATCGCCACGGGCTCACACGTTTCAGCGGAAGGCGATAAAGACACGTGTCATACAGGTGCAATATGCAAAACCAGACGAACGCCATAAGGAAACTTCCAGAACTCGTCAGAGAGGAACTACAGTACAGAGAACTAAAAGGTCTCAAACCGTCCAAGGGACTTGATGTTTGGGAACCAGATTTGAAAGCGAAAGAAAATGTCTAAACCATAAAACAGGTATGTGTGTGCGTGTGTGTGTGTGTGTGTGTGTGTGTCTGTCTGTGTCAGTGTGTGTGTGTCTGTGTGTGTGTGTGTCTGTGTGTCTGTCTGTGTCAGTGTGTGTGTGTGTGTGTGTGTGTCAGTGTGTGTGTGTGTGTCTGTGTGTGTGTGTGTCTGTGTCTGTCTGTGTGTGGTGTGTGTGCGTCAGTGTGTGTGTGTGTGTGTGTGTGTGTCAGTGTGTGTGTGTCAGTGTGTGTGTGTGTGGTGTGTGTGTGTCAGTGTGTGTGTGTGTGTGTGTGTGTGTGTGTCAGTGTGTGTGTGTCAGTGTGTGTGTGTGTTCTGTGTGTGTGTGTCTGTGTCTGTGTGTGTGTGTGTGTGTGTGTGTCAGTGTGTGTGTGTGTCTGTGTGTGTGTGTGTGTGTGTGTGTGGTGTGTGTGTGTGTGTGTGTGTGTGTGTGCGTCAAGTCTCACCTGGGACGGAACCCTGTCGAAGTTCTTCCCCAGCATCCTCCTCATGTGTTTGCGAGCGTGTGATGTCATCTGGTGTTTGAGCAGGAAGGAGAACTGGCAGCCCTCCCGGATGCAGTGGAAGTGACTGTTCACCTGGTTGTACTTGCAGCCTAAACACAACCAACGAGACATTATTGAGCAACTCACTCAAAAATAAAACAAAGCAAATACACCCCCCCTCCCCCTCCTAACTATTTAATCTCTTCACATACAGTACATTTGAACATAGTTCTTGAAAGCTATTTCGACGGTGGAACAAAGATTGTGTCACAGTGTGTGTGTCCTCCTGCAGGACTTGATGTCTGTGTGTAGGCAGCTTAGAACAGAGAAGGAACCCTGTGTGTCTGTGTGTAGGCAGCTTAGAACAAGAGGAACCC
>CAEFZP010001611.1:0-28436 GCA_903064625.1 Mallotus villosus
GTGTGTAGGCAGCTTAGAACAGAGAACCTGTGTCTGTGTGTAGGCAGCTTTTCAGCATTAGGCAGCTAGAACAGAGAACCTGTGTCTGTGTGTAGGCCAGATCTTAGAACAGAGAGAAGGAAACCTTTTGTGTGTGTCTGTGTGTAGGCAGCTGTTAGAACGAGAAGGAACCTTGTGCTGTCTGTTGTGAGGCCAAGCGTTAGAACAGAGAAGGACCTGAAAAACGACTAGTCAACCGCAGGTGAGGAGAAAGTGAGCAAGAAGGCGCGGCCCTCAGCAGACAGAACAGGAGAGGATATCATACAGAAGCAGCCCAGAGCCAGAACCAGAACAGCGAGGAGCCAAGATAGAACAGCAAAGTTTTTTTTTAGATGATCAGCAGAACCAGAAACAGCCAGAAAGTACAGAAAAACCCCAGAACAACAGAAACAGAACAGGAGGAGATCCAGAACCAGAACAGGAGAGAGGGCCGAAACAGAGAGCACCAGAGAACAGCAGAAAGGATGAGATCAGACAGCCCAGACAGAAAAAGAGAGAGGGAAGATATCATTGTTTCAAATCAAAAGTGTATATGTAGGAGAATATGAGATTCATATTAGATAACTACGGTTTGTCACACTGAGCTGGGCTGCTTGGCTCTGGACAGAACCTGTGGAGCTCTTTTATTACACAGACATCCTTGATTCATTAGGAATTTACATAAATAAATTCTCATATTCGGCAGACCAATAACGTCACACACCCCTGCAAACCAAAAGTAAATATACAATTATTCTCATATTAAATTCATTTTTCAAACTCTGCTCCCCCCCTTGTTGTTGTGTTCTCTTTCAGAGTTGCCGTAAAAGAGAGGGCAACCGTGTTGTGGTATTTCTATTATTTTATGTTTTAATTTCGTGTTTTTAGGCTGCCGGTTTTCTAATGCTTCTGATTTCAAATTAAACAACTGCTCTCTCTCCCTCCGTTTAAGTTAATCAAATACCATATATAAAAGCAGCTAAAAAAAATAATTGAAACGGAAACATTCTGGGCAGGTGCTAGCATGTCAGTAACCATGGCACCCCGAGCAGCAGAACACAGAGTGTGATCACGGGCTTTTGTACACGCACTTTACACACGCTAAGTTGTGCAAACAGCAGCGACCGGCCTGACTTCAAGAGCCTTTGTAAAAACAGGATCCAGGTAACTTCATCGTCAGTGTTCAGTTTAATGTTGCTGCCATGGATACCACTGAATGCATCATTCTTTATGATGGGCCTGCTAGCTTTGGTAATCCTCTCAGTCCCCTCGGTCCTGAACAATGCGACAGGCAGATCAGTATGGGACCAGAAACAGCTGTTTAGGGGCCGAGGCTGTCGGCTTTTGTGTGTGTTCTGAAAGCTTGTATAAACGCCAGAGATCACTTGTGTTTCATTCTTATGTCTGTGACGAGGGGACACACACACACACACACACACACACAACACACACAACACACACACACACAAACAGGCCGAGCTAGACAGACCACGTAATTAACAAACACACACGCACACACACACACTTGCTCCTATCCGACAATATATGAATATAGCACAAAAAACCTGCATTTCTTTACCTTTTTGTATATAATAGTGATATTCGATACAATTGTACAAGTATGTTTGCCTTTATTAACAAGCTAAAACTAAACCAGCACAGATATGTATGTTGCTGTCATTGAGAGTACACAAACGTACTATTAAACTGTCCTAGTAGGAGACACACTGGTTTTATGTAGCGTGAATAGCGTGAACAGGCTCTGACAGCATTGATGCTTGGTTTGTGTCTCTCTGTCTCTCTCTCTCTCTCTCTCTCTCTGTCTCTCTGTCTCTCTCCCTCGTTGGGACTCTCTGCAGGGTCCACTTAAAAATCAATGTACATCTCTCCTGATTTCACACCGTAACACATACACATCCCTCTGGTATCACACATTATCTAGAACTGGAGGAGAAAGACGAGGGGAGACCGAGAGGGAAGGAGGGAGGCCAAGACAGAGAGCAGAGGGACAGAGACGAGAGAGGGAGCGAGAGAGGAGAGGGAGAGAGAGAGGGACAGAGGAGAGAGGGACGAGAGAGGGGAGGGAGAGAGAGGGACAGAGAGAGAGGGACAGAGAGAGAGGGAGGGAAAGAGAGAGAGAGACAGAGAGACAGAGAGATGAGGGACAGAGAGAGGGACAAAGAGAGGGGACAGAGAGGGAGAGGGAGAGAGAGAGAGGGACAGAGAGAGAGTGACAGAGAGAGAGGGACAGAGAGGAGAGCGAGAGAGGAGAGGACGAGAGAGAGACCCGAGAGAGAGAGGGACAGAGAGAGAGGGACAGAGAGAGAGGGACAGAGAGAGAGGGACAGAGAGAGGGACAGAGAGAGAGGGACAGAGAGATGACAGAGAGGACAGAGAGAGAGGGACAGAGAGAGAGAGAGAGAGGGACAGAGAGACAGAGTCAGACAGGAGGCAGGGAGGGGAGGGGACTCACCCAGCCGGCCACACTCCTCTCTCTTGGTGAAGTACTTGAAGCCGTTGGCGGCGCGGCGCTCTGCCTTCTCGTGTTTCTTGACGTGCCAGGGCAGCTTGGTGGTGATGTTGGTGACGAAGTAGCATCCAGGACGCAGACAGTGGTAGTGCCCCCCGCATCCGGAACTCACAGTGCTGCGGACGAGACACACGTCGCAACGGTCAGAACACTCGGAACCGGGCTGAGAACACGTCTCCTAGCAACGGTCAGAACACTCGGAACCGGGCTGCGACCATGTCTCCTAGCAACGGTCAGAACACTCGGAAACCTGGCTGCGACCATGTCTCCTAGCAACGGTCAGAACACTCGGAACCGGGCTGCGACCATGTCTCCTAGCAACGGTCAGAACACTCGGAACCTGGCTGTGACCATGTTCTCCTAGCAACGGTCAGAACACTCGAACCGGGCTGCGACCATGTCTCCTAGCAACAGTCAGAACCAGGCTACAACCATGTCCCCTAGCAACAGTCTGAACAGTCAGATCACCTGACAATAGTAGAGTTGTGTCATCAAAGCTGGTTCTAGCGTTCTAGGACGCATCTAGAACTTTGTTTTAATATTTGACTCCCCGGCTGACGGTTGGAATGCACAGCCCGGCGCGTTCATGAATGAACACCTATTGCATCAGAATGACAACACAGTTCATATCACTGTCATGTGCTCTCTTTCTACAGTCAAAGTAGCCCGACCAGTGATGTCCCCCTGCCCTCCCCCCTTCCTCTCTTCCTGAAACCTGTCTGTGTTCCCCATCTGTCTCCCCCCTGTCCCCCAGAGAGCTGCAGGAGGAGGGGAGCGTAGAGAGAGGGAGGGAGGGTAGAGAGAGGGGGATTTTAGACACATTAATGAATTCATTTAGACGCTTTCCCTCCAAATATAGGCTCATGAGGAACGACAAGGCTCTGCCATTTAGCTTTCATTTGAGAAACATTTCCCCCATTTTTGCCCTATTCCAGACAGCCTTGTTTACTGCGCGGGTGACAATGATTTATTGGGTAATATCAGCTAAATTGGCCTTTTCTGAGAGGAGGACGCAGCAGTCAAAATGACATCATTGACATATAAACAGACATTACTGGCTGAGTCGACCGTCTTTTCAGGGGAGATGGAAGACGGAAGAGGAGTGATTCTGAAAGGCCTCCCGTCGAATAACCTCAAATACAGGTCTAATACACAGCATACTTCATGCTTATGAAACCCCAGGATATGACAGTGCCTTTAGGCCCAAAAGCCTGGGGCTTGAGTTAGCCCACCCACCTGGTTGGGGCACAGGCACTGGAGGGAGTAGTAGGAGAACTGGTCTCTGACGTTGATCAGGTTGTTGTTGGGGTTGATGTGGTCCAGACAGTGGGACTCAGCCTTGCCGGATGTCTTGCAGACGTACTTGCAGTTCCCGAACAGACAGTGGAAGTGGAACTTGTTGGAATACTTACAGTCCGTGGCCAAACAGGGGTCACTGGTGAACCAAAAATACAGAAATAGGGTTGTTCAATACCTTCTTTTATAAGACAGGAATCTGTATTGTCACATTTCAAGTATTCTGAAACTCATTTCAAATATCAGATAGGACAGGCTGGAATGAGTATAGCTCAATGGTTAGAGCGTTTCACTTACAGTTCTAGATTGTTCAAAGAGGCTTCTAAAACAAATCCAAGACGATGACAGGCGTGGGGGCCTACCAGACTATGCTAAGCTAAGCTAAACTATGCTAAGCTAAACTCAGATAAACTATGCTAAACTAAAGTAAGATAAACTATGCTAAGCTAAATGATGCTAAGCTAAGCTAAACTATGCTAAGCTAAATTATGCTAAATTAAGATGCATCTCCTGCAGGACCTAGAAGAGTGAGGGGGGGCTTCATGTGAGTCTCTTACTTGTCCTGGAACTGCAGGAAGCCTGGTTTGACCTGGGGCTTGGCGTTCTCCAGAGAGGTGGTGGCCAGGGGCGAGTTGGCGTGCAGGTTGGGCATGGAGGCTGGCAGCTGGGGGATGCTACCAGCCAGCTGCTTCCAGGCCAGCAGGGAGGGCGAGGAGCCGTAGGCCCCCGACGACGCCAGCGCACCCATGTCCATGGAGGGGTGGTTGGCCATGGAGACGGGCGCGGCCGGCTGCATGGACATGCCGTCGCCGCAGTCTTTGGATTCGTTGTAGTGGGGCTCCGATTTGACCTTCAGCGTGGCTCGGAGGTGGAAGCTGATTGGGCGAGGGATAGCGGGGAAACGTGTGTGTTAGTTGGAATGACGGCGGAGTCGTAAACGAACAGCTGCGAGAATACAAAATCAACGACCCGGGAAAACGATGGACGTCGGGGCTGAGTGAGAGCCCGTCACGACTGAGCGCGACCTTTGGGGTTAAAGGTCGAGGGGAGCGGTTTACATTTAGCAGACGCTCTTACCAGAGTGACTTACAGTAAGTACAGGGACATTCCCCCTGGCAAGTGCCTTGCCCAAGGACACAATGCAATTTCACGTGTCCGGGAATCGAACCGGCAACCTTTTGATTGGTAGCCCGATTCCCTAACCGCTCAGCCATCTGCCCACTCACTTGGCGTGTTTGATGGCTCCGTCCACCGTGCTGAAGAGAGCGCCGCAGTCCTCCACCATGCAGTGGAAGTGCTCCTTGTGGAGGAAGTCACACTGAGCCTCGCAGTAGTCGTCTGTGTCGAACCTTCACCCAGGGAGGAACACAGAACCATCAGAAACACAGAACCAGGTTCCTATCAGGAGAACACAGAACCATGAGCTCTCGGGAGAACACAGAACCATGAGCTCTCAGAAGAACATAGAACCAGAGCACTCAGAACACAGAACCATGATCTCTCAGGAGAACACAGAACCATGATCTCTTAGGAGAACACAGCCATGTAGAAGCCTCTCCCATCAAATCGTTTTTCTGAATGAGTTTACAGCATTTAACTAGATATGGACCTCCTCCCATCAATTAAGACTGAATCACGCCCCCTCAATCATTTAAACACAGAGCCCGCTCCCTCAGCCAGTTAAACATCAGAAGTCAGCACCAGCTCCAGGTGTGTGTCACCTGCGTAGGTAGGTCCTCCAGATGTCGCTGGGCTTGTCCTGGGGGGTCTCTTCATGATGCGGCTCAGGTACTGTGCTGCCTCCGAGGGTGTCGGCCCCCAGGCCCCCCCCCAGGACCCCCCCCCAGGCCCGACCCCCCCTCCAGCTCCGTCTTCAGGTTCAGGGCGCTGAAGAGCCCCGGGTTCACCTGGGACATCTGCAAAACACACAGGAGGAACAGCAGCCTGCGTTAGACACACACACACACACACCACACACAAGACACACACAAAACACACACAAAGACACACACAGAGGTCTTGGCAGAATAGAGAAGCTCAGCTGAGTTTACAAACAGCTGAGCTTCTGCTTGAGCGCGGGCCAGGCGCGAGTGCCAGGTAGGAGAGAGTGTTGGTGTGTGGGTGTGTGTGAGTGTGAGGGTGTCGGGGAAGAGCGTGTGTGTGTAGGGGGAGAGGACGAGAGGGGGTGGTGTGTGTGTGTACGGGGGGCATGAGGGTGGGAGAGAGGGGGTGTGTGAGGGGGGAGGGGAGGGGGAGGGAGAGCGAGAGTGGTGCGAGGCGAGCGGGGTTGTGTGGTGTGTGTGTTGTGTAGGGGGGGGAGGGCAGACGGGGTCGTGGGTGTGGTGAGAGGGGAGTATGTGTGTGTGTGTGTAGGGGGGAGCGGGGGAGCGAGTTGTGTGGTGTGTGTGTGTGTAGGGGGGAGGGGGGAGGGGCGTTGTGGTGTGGGTGTGAGGGAACCGGTCTCGAAGGAGCAGAAAAAAGCGTGAGCCTGCTCCGTCTTTAAATCATCAAGGTTAATGGAAACAGCCCACACACCATTTGTATTAGTCAGGAAAAAAAGATGTATGATGAAAACAATGTCCACTTTAATCTTCACAAAAACACACACATTTGAATATCCTTCCTGCTATCGTTTAGTCTCGCTAAAAAATGGGGCTGACACTTTTCTTTTTCGCCCCTTCGACTTTTTAATCAAATAATTACAAACTCCATAAATAAATTCCGCTCCGCCCAGGGTGAGAGGAAGAGAAAGGAGAAAGAGGGAAAGAAAGAAAAAATGTCCGTCGAGTTCAAACAGCTCATCAAAAAACAAACATCTCTATATATCTGGCACAGGCCCTAGCTACAGCTTCATCATATTAATTGGTGAGAGGTGCGCTGGAAATTACACCGTATGAAAATGGCTGGAAAATTTTAAATGATACAAACTCATCTTATTAGCGATGAGAATGAAAACAGTTAAAAAACAAACAGTACTCCACATCAACCTCTCACACTCCTCACACCCCCCCTTTCCGCATCCTGCTAATTTGTCTTGGGATGAGAAGCGTTTGATAGATGGATCTTACCATGGATCTTACCTTATTCATAAGCGAGGATAACAGAGATGTATTCCCAGGAACAGGGTGGCCGTTTGATTCATTACTGGAACAAGGAAAATGAACAATGTTTAGATCTGCATGAGAACTGTAAATATTACTATTCATCACGAAAGGTGTGCATGTGCAATAAGACAGACAACATGTTTACTTCTCCAGAAATGAGCTCTACTGTAAATTGTGATTGGAGTGGAAAGTTCATGTAAACATCCTGGGTTTCGAGATCACCAGAGAAATGAAGAAATATGTTGGCTATCATAAACTGAGAAGCAAATTACAGATGGTGTAATCGTTCAGATAAATCTACGTAGATTTAACATAATTTCATTTTTTGTTTGTCAAACTTCTTTGCTCTGTGAATAAATCCTTCAACCTTAATTAATCCGTAGCCTCGATTTGGTAAAGATTTTCGTATGTTGTTATGGAGACTTCCTTCAAACCTGGCACCTGTGTGTTTACCTGTGTGAGTGTGTGTACCTGTATGTGTAGCTGTGTGAGTGTGTGTACCTGTATGTGTACCTGTGTGGTGTGGTGTACCTGTGTGAGTGTGTGTGTGGTGTGTGGTACCTGTGTGAGTGTGTGTACCTGGTGTGTGCTGTGTGTGGTGTGTGTGTGTGGTGTGTGGGTGTGTGTGTGTGTGGTGTGTGTGTGAGTGTAGTGGTGTGTGTACTGTGGAGTGTGTGTACCTGTGTGTGTGGGTGTGAGTGGGGTGTGTGTGTGAGTGTGTGTGTGTGTAACTGTGTGTGTACCTGTGTGTGGTGTGTGTGAGTGTGTGTGAGTGGTGTGTGGTGTGAGTGTGTGAGTGAGTGTGAGTGTGTGTACCTGTGGGTGTGTAACCTGTGTGTGTGTGTGTGAGTGTGTGTGTATGTGTGTGTACCTGTGTGTGTACTGTGTGTGGTACTGGTGTGGTGTGTGAGTGTGGTGTCGTGTGTGTTGTGTGTGGGTGGTGTGAGTGGGTGTGTACCTTGTGTGTGAGTGCCGTGGGAGTGTGTGTGTGGTGTGGTGTGTGAGTGTGAGTGCGTGTGTACCTGTGTGGTGTACCTGTGTGTGTGTGTGTGTGTGGAGTGTGTGTGTGTGATGAGTGTGTGTGTGGTACCTGGTGTGTGTACCTGTGTGTGTGTGTGTGAGTGTGTGTGTGTGTGAGTGAGTGTGTGTGATGGAGTGTGATGTGTGTACCTGTGTGTGTACCTGTGTGTGTGTGTGTGAGTGTGTGTGTGTGAGTGAGTGTTGTGTGTACCTGTGTGTGTACCTGTGTGAGTGTGTGTGGTGTGTGGTGTGAGTGTGTGTACCGTGTGTGTACCTGTGTGTGGTGTGGGAGTGTGTGTGTGAGTGGAGTGTGTGTGTACCTGTGTGTGTACCTGTGTGAGTGTGTGTGGTGTGGTGTGTGTGGTGTGTGTGAGTGTGTTGTGGGGTTGTGTGTACCTGTGTGTGTACCTGTGCTCCTTCTTGCTCAGGTCCAGGCTGTGCTCCTGGACAGACTCTGAGCCGGGCTCCATCGGCTCCTGCTTCACCCTGAACCAGATGAAAACCGGCTGACTGATGAAGGCTGCCCGTTCCCTGAGGACAGAGAGGAAGAGAGAGAGACGAGAGAGAGGACGAGGACTGAGAGACGAGAGAGGAGCGGAGACCTGGCTGACGAGAGAGACCGAGGAGGAGAGAGAGAGAGCCTACTGAGAGAGAGAGAGACTTGATGAGCTCTGATCGGAGAGAGAGGCGTGAGAGATCTTGAGCATGAGAGAGTAGATTTCGGCGGATGCGAGGGGAGCAGAGGAGAGACGATTTGGAGAGCGAGAGCGAGAGAGAGAGATGGAGGAGAGCTGAGAGATGAGCGAGCGATGGAGAGATGAAGAGGAGAGTGAGGAGGAGAGAGACGGGAGGACGAGAGAGTGGCGAGAGTGAGAGAGAGGAGGCGTGAGAGCGAAGATGGGAGGAGGAGAGAGAGCGAGAGAGAGAGGATGAGAGAGAGGAGAGAGAGAGGGAGGAGAGAAGGAAGAGAGAGAGAGAGCAGAGAGAGAGAGGCGAGAGAGAGAGAGAGAGAGATGGAGAGAGAGGAGGATGAGAGAGGAGAGAGAGAGAGAGAGAGAGATGAGAGGAGAGAGAGAACGAGAGAGAGAGAGAGAGAGGAACGAGAGAAAGAAAGAGAGAGAGAACAAGTTATGTTGGTCAGCGTTATGGCCCTGACGAGATGCACCTGACTTCGTCGGCCTGAGAAGAATACTCGGAGTGATAATTATTTGCGAAATGATGTCGAGCCGTCAAGCTCTTTGAATGGTGATGGAGAGGCGGGAGATATGAGGGGGAAAAGACTCCTTTTCCAGCAGCACTTGTCACAACTCATTTGCCCGCCTGCCTCTTAACTGGTCATTAAGTGAGATGGTAATGCTGAGGGAAAGTGGCAGACTCCGACCGCCCCCCCTTCTCCCCCCCCCCAACCCTGGCTCCCCGTTGGCCTGACAACCGGTGGTGGCCGGTTGCCACTGAGCATGCCCAGAAGGAACGAAAGGGTCTGCGTCGGGTCAGATTGGAGCTGACAGCCAATCAGATCAGTTCAAATAGCGTGACCCTTCCTGGGAGCTCTCCTGTGCAGGTATTCAGAGGACGGAGAGAGGGAGGACAGGCGGAATGAAATAAATAAAACAGAAGAAGGGAGAGAAAATGCTGACAGGAAGGTGAGTTTAGCCCCCCTCCTCCAATCCCCAAGTGATTGAAATATTAATTTGTCCTGAGGCTGCAGAGACAAAGCAGGGCTTTTGGTAGACAGTAAGTGGTGTTTTATTTAGAAAAGAAAGGGCAGGAGAGGGGGAAGAGAGGAGGAGAGGGTGGAGAGGAGAGGGTGGAGAGGAGAGGGTGGAGAGGAGAGGGTGGAGAGGGGAGGGTGGAGAGGAGAGGGGGGAGAGGAGAGGGTGGAGAGGAGAGGGTGGAGAGGAGAGGGTGGGAGCGGAGAGGGTGGAGATGGTGGAGAGGAGAGGGTGGAGAGGAGAGGGTGGAGAGGAGAGGGTGGAGAGGAGAGGGTGGAGAGGAGAGGGTGGAGAGGAGAGGGTTAGAGAGGAGAGGGTGGAGAGGAGAGGGTGGAGAGGGTGGAGAGGAGAGGGTGGAGAGGAGAGGGTGGAGAGGAGAGGGTGGAGAGGAGAGGGTGGAGAGGAGGCCTCAGCCACAGCAGGATCTGAGTCGTGAGCGACCGTGATTTTTTTAGGGAGGGGGAGAAGTGTCGTCTTCTGCTGAGGGACTGTGACAGGCAAGGTCGCAGGCGACCACGTGTGTGCCCTTGGCCCCGACGCCGGCCAGTCGGGCCTCCTCCCCGGCTCTAGAGGAGAGGGACAGGGACACCCTAGTCAGGGGGAGGGGGAGGGGGGGGTCACCCCCTCTGGTGGAAGATGACCCAGAGACATATCAGGGAGACCGGGAGTGGAGACGCCAGTCTTGGGCCTTGTCAGATGAAAGCTAAGAGACAGGATGTGTCTGTGTCAGTGTCGGTTTGGCCTGACGGGCTGGTGTGAGTGTGTGGGGGGGGGGCAGGGGGGGTCGGGTGAGGGCAGGGGGGGGAGCGAGGGGGGGGAAGGGGGAGTCATAGACTTAACTTCCTTGTGTTTGCGGCCAGTGCGTGAGGCCATCCCCTGGTTCCAACGCCTCTGTGTCTACATCTCATGTGCAGAAGCGCAGCGACGCCACCCAGCCAAACTCCCCCCCCGCCTTGTCATTTACAATCACGTCAACCACTGCGCCACATCAACTAGCTGACCCAATCACAGCCTTCACATTGCAGAGCGGCCATTTGCGGTCCACATGCCCAGCACGCACCAGGGCCTGGTCCAGATAGACGACTGATCCTGTAGCCCTGACGACTGATCCTGTAGCCTGACGACTGATCCTGTAGCCCTGACGACTGATCCTGTAGCCCTGACGACTGATCCTGTAGCCCTGACGACTGTGAAAGCCCTGAGAGGAGCTCGCTCGCTCTGGTGGAGGTGAAGAGCTGCACTTCCGGTTCTCACAGGCCTTAGTTTCAAATACAACAAATATGAGATGATCTGAAAAATCGTCGTACATGCTCTCACACCCACACACAAACAAGCACACAAACAAGCACACACAAACACAAACTTTATCTTCACATACCTTTCTACAAAAAACCCAAACCACTTCCTCTTCCTCATTTAGACTGGGTAATAGCTGTTCTCACCTATTTAGTTAAGAAAGAAACGCGTGTGAAACTTCAAAGAGACAAAACCTCAAGAAGCTCAAAAGTACCTCAGAAGCACAAACACACACACACACACACACACACCATGAACACACACACACACACAAAAAACACACACAAACACAAAACCCTGCACACACAACACACACACACACACACACACACACACACACCCCACACACCCTGCACACACACACACACACACACCCTGCACATACACACACACACACACCCTGCACACACACCCCACACACCCTGCACACACACACACACCCACGCATGCTTCTGGGGGGTGGGGGGTAGAGGGAGGTGGAGGATGGAGAAGAGTTACAGTACAGGGTGGAGCATCTGAGATCCGCAGCTCCCCCCTCCTCCTCCTCCCAGGGCCCAGCGGAGGAGAGGCAAGCGGCACCATCTGCCCCCCCTCCCCTCCCCCTCCCTCCCTCCCTACCTGCTGAAGGGCTGTGGGCGGAGCCGGTCTGACAGCCCGTCTCTCGGCCCGTCCCCCGAGCAGCTGCCCCAGCCCTCTCTCTCTCTCTCTGGGCCTGTCCTTCACCAGGAGCCCGGCTCCGTAATCCCCCCTCCCGCCCCCCCCGGCTCCGTAATCCCCCTCCCGCCCCCCGGCTCCGTAACCCCCCCTCCTGCCCCCCCGGCCCTCCCACATCCTCAGAGTCTCCCCTGCTCAGCACATCTCCAGTCCTCCCTCCACCTGCTCGTGTCCTAGCCGGGCCCCCACGCCCCGACACCCAGACGCACCAACTATGAGCTGGGGAGCTGGGTGAGCTGGGCGGGGCCCACGACAGGGATCATTATCAATTGAACATCTGGTTTCCACGTTCCTCTGTAGTGTGATTCAGAGACACGGTACACACACACAGGTCGATCCTGTGTCAGGGTTTTAGATTTACTTCAAATCGAGAGTTTCTGAGAAACAAAACAAGGTGTGTGTGTGTGGTCTGTGTGTGTGTGTGTGTGTGTGTGTGTGGTGTGTGTGTGTGTGTGTGTGTGTGTGTGTGTGTGTGTGTGGCTGTATGACTGTGCGAGAGAATGTTTGTTCTTCCATTCTCGAAAAAAAACAAGTGTGGCGCAGCGAGTCATTTCTGCTTGACTGATCTCTGTGTTTATATCAGTTTGCACAGAAAGAGAGAGAGAGACTTTGGGCGCCCCAAAAAAAACAGATTTTTTTTTCTTTCTTGCAATTTCTGAACTTAATTTCATTCCACCTCCATTTGCTCGGAACGAGTGCACACACAGATAAGAGAGTGGTGATGAGGGAACATGTTCTACACCCTGGGAGGAGAACCCGGGGTGGGGTGACAGGCTCCTCGACGGGCCCCGCTCTCTCTCTGTCAGCGCATTTAGCTCCAGATGGATTGTGGGTATCTAGCAAAGCATCACCACCACCACAGGCCTGGAGCTGAGCCACACCAGCGCTGCTATGGAGACGTCACTGTGTCTTAAGGGCTGTCTGAACACCAGCGTTGCTATGGAGACGTCACTGTGTCTTAAGGGCTGTCTGAACACCAGCGTTGCTATGGAGACGTCACTGTGTCTTAAGGGCCGTCTGAACACCAGCGTTGCTATGGAGACGTCACATCCCCCAAAATTCTTATTTATCTTATTTTTTTAGATAACTGCTGTGTTTGTGACACATGTAGTCCATGCCCTGCCGAACCCATACACACACACACACACACACCCAGAGGGCTCCAGGGAGCAGACTGACCTGTGTCCTGGTGTCCGGAGGGGTTTGAAGGCGGCTGCGGCCAGCCTGGCCATCATGGGCGAGATCAGCCCCTTGCTGGCGGAGATCTTCTCCATGATGGACGAGGCCGAGTAGGAGGAGGGGGTGCAGGCCATCGATCCTCCCTGAGACAAGGAGCCTCCCTGGGCCAGAGAGTCGGTGGGCATGGAGTGGGCCCCCGAGGACACGCGGAGATCAGGCTGGCGGCCGAGTGGGGCAGGGGCAGCGGCAGGCGGGGCAGGAGGGGGAAGAAGGGGTGGGAGCCCCCCATGGCGCTGTTAGACAGGGCCAGAGCCACCGGCATGTTGCTAGGCAACGCCTGGGACAGCAGGCTGGACATGCGTCCGCCGGGAGCCAGCGAGGGGGCGGCGGCCTTGAGGAAGTGACCTCCGGAAGACGAGGAGGACGAGGACGACACCACGGTGGTGGGGTGGCCAGCATGTGGGGCATACCGGACGACTGCATGGCGGTGGGAGACGCGCTCAGACTGGAGTTCTTGCTGCTGATGGCGGAGAAGTCCATGAGGTCATCATTGCTCGACTCCTCCGGCTCTCCTTGGGCGCCAGGAAGGAGCCGGCCATGCCCGAGGCTCCGGCGGAGCGGATGTGGCGGCGCTCGTGCTTGCGCTTGTGCGAGGTCATCTGGCTGGTGGAGGTGAAGGTGAAGCCGCAGCCTGAGCGGATGCAGTGGAAGTGGTTGGTGGCCTTGCTGTAGACGCAGCCCTCGTACTTGCACTCCTCGTACTGTAGAACTTCTGAAGCCGTCCTTGGCGTACGCGTCGTCCTTGATGTGGTAGCTCTTGTGCTTCTCGATGTCGCACTTGTTCTTGAAGGTGTAGGTGCAGCCGGGACGCCTGCAGACCGGGGAGGAGAGGGAGGAGAGGGAGGAGAGGGAGGAGAGGGAGGAGAGGGAGGAGAGGGAGGAGAGGGAGGGAGAGAGGAGAGAGGAGAGGGAGAGAGGAGAGAGGAGAGAGGAGAGAGGAGAGGGAGGAGAGGGATGGGATGGAAGAGATGTAATTACGTCCAATTCAAGACTGTCACACCCACACAGTGTGATGAGGAGAGCGGGGCGGGCGTGCTGCTTGGCAGTGTGAGGGGGGGAGAGAGCGGGGCGGGCGGGCTGCTTGGCAGTGTGATGGGGGAGAGAGCGGGGCGGGCGTTGCTGCTTGGCAGTGTGATGGGGGAGAGCGGGGCGGGCGTGCGGGCTGCTTGGCAGTGAGGCTGAGGAGACCTGGACTGAAGCCCACATGACTGAAATGCTTCACAATGGAGTAAGGATATCTGAGTTGGTCAAGCGGACGGGGATATTCCCATGTCGCCGCAGTCCTGCTCTGCTGGAGGCTGCTGATCTATCACTGAGGCTCTCAACACACCAGAACCTAGTTAACATCCAGTACAACTTACTAAACTGTTCGCTTTGAAGAGCTTTTTGAGATGTATCTAAAGTTCCTCGTACTAAACATGGAGGAGGATTACACTAGCATAGGAGGCATGTTTTCCTAGAAGGGATGAAGACGACATGAGATGTTTCCCCCCAGACAGGCAGCAGACAGGCAGCTCACCTGCAGTGGAAGTGGGTGGTCTTCTGGCCGTAGAACTGGCACTCCACCGTCCCACAATCCTCGGTGGCTCGGAACCTCTGGAAGCCGTCGTTGATCAGCTGGGCATTCTTCTTGTGGAAGTTCTCGTGAGTCATGACATCAGAGGTGCTGGTGTACACCTTGTTGCAGCCCACCTGTGGAGCAGAGAGGATCATGGGACGTGAGAGCGAGGCCTGTCGTACCACGAGCCACATATTCACGATGTTGTGGGGGTTGTTAATAGCTGTTGTCTTGGAACGGTGGAAGTAGTGATAGGACAGTAGATCAATTTTTTATTTATATATTAAATATTGTTTAGCTCTTTAGTTAGTTTTAGAGTTTTTCATTGTATTTATACAATCAACGGTTTTTAACCAAGTTCCGTATAAGTTTATTGTATGCACCTTCCTGCCACAGTAAATTCTGTGTTTATGTAAACTTACATGGCAATAAAAACGAATTCTGATAGTAAACTAGCTCAGTGTGGTGACCTAGAAATGGTTGAAAGGAAGTCTTTATGATCTTCAACTTGAAAGCTGGTGGTTTAGGTACCAGGCATGTTCACTTCACAAGCACGGGGACCGGAGGAGTGAGGCAGACAGCGAGGCAAACAGCGAGGCAAACAGGTCTAAATGCAGTCTGTCTGTGTGGCTCACTGACACCAAAAAGAAGAACTTTCAACCTTGTATTTCGCACGTCCCTCAGTAAGGCAGTGGTCGCTTCAGTTAGAGTGTGGTTTCATTAGCAAAGAAACAGCTTTCCATGTAAGGCCGTCTTTGAAGCTGGCTTTCACTGGGTGAACTAGCAGGCCACCTCGACCTCACTGTAACTCACAGTCTGCAGGGGGAAGAGGGGGTGCAGAGAGAGAGGGGGGTGAGGCAGGGAGGGAGGGTGTGCAGAGAGAGGGGGGTTGAGGCAGGGGAGGGAGGGTGTGCAGAGAGAGGGGGGTGTGAGGCAGGGAGGGAGGGTGGGTGGGTGCAGAGAGAGGGGGGTTGAGGCAGGGAGTGGGTGGGTAAGATGATTGTCACTTTCTTTAGTTTAAAATGTTCTGGTCGTCAGGAGTGTTCGGGACGCGGATGGGAAACACACGGCCGATGTTTGAATTAAAAGCAGTGATTGTTATACACCCCAGGCTCTATTCAGACTCACGACACGGGCAACTTCTCCATATTGAGTCAAACAATGAAAAAAATGCCACTCTCTTCCCCCGGTTCTCCCGGCCACTAAATCACCACTGCTGATGCCAACATCTGCTGGTTCTCAGGGACTTTAAAACAAGGTCTGAAACGTCTCAATAACAATTACGGCGTTAGTGGGCCTTAGGGGAGAATGTATCTGTGAGGTATCCAGGCTGGGGAGAGAGACCTGGCCGCCATGACACCTTGAAAATAAGCAGATGTGAAAAAATTAAACAAATCCGGAACAGAATATCTTCAACCGCAGCTTGGTACTAAAAGATGAAAAATGTGAAGTTTATATAAACAACTAACTGAATTTTATCCATGCCAATTAAGGAGCGAGAGTGTCCTGGGAAAGAGAGAGATAGTGAGGAGAGAGAGAGGAGAGAGAGATGAGGGAGAGAGAGAGACGAGGAGAGACGAGAGAGAGAGAGGGAGAGAGAGAGAGAGAGAGAGGAGAGAGAGAGAGAGAGAGAGGGACTCTGTGTTCATCCTTTAATTCTCTTTTATTTACTTTATCACCTTTCGTCAAGAACATGAAAATCTTCTCCTAAATGGCGATTTGGACTTAATGGAAAAACAGAGGATCTGAAATTCCCTTTTATAGACGTGGCAAACCTGCACCTATCTCCCCACCACCCCAAACCTCCGTGAGCAGCTTGTTATGCCTTAGTGACATCAGACATGTCGTCCTACTCCACTCATCTGTGAGCGGCTTGTTATGCCTTAGTGGCCATCAGACATGTCGTCTACTCCACTCTCTGTGAGCGGCTCTGTGTATGCCTAGTGGCATTGGACATGTCGTCCTACTCCACTTCCTGGTTGGATTAGAGAGACGCGTGGTGGGACTGGTCTGTGCCAGTCTGAATTGCCCCTAAATGGTTGTGAGAAACAATCCTGCCATGTTTCTCATGGCTGCGACACCTCTGGGCAGAAGAGGAGCCAGGCCCGACTGTTCTGAAGGGACCAGGCCTTACACACCAGGCCTACACACCAGGCCTTACACACCAGGCCTACACCCAGGCCTAACACCAGGCCTACACCCCAGGCCTCACACACCAGGCCTTACACACCAGGCCTCACACCAGGCCTTACACACCAGGCCTTACACACCAGGCCTTACACACCAGGCCTTACACACCAGGCCGTACACACAGGCCTTACACACCAGGCCTTACACACCAGCCTTACACACCAGGCCTCCACACACCAGGCGGTGAAACACCAGGCGGTAAAACACCAGGCGGGAAACACAGGCTGGGTTACGGAGAGAGGCTTTATACTGCCACATGACTGTACACCCCCTGCCCTGCTGTGGATCGGGAATGTCCATGAATTAATTATGCATGGCTCTGCAAAAGTCTGTTTGGCAGGAAGCTTTAGGTAGCTCTGGCCAGGGTGCACACAGGTCCTGGGAGTGTGATGGTGCGGCTGAGAGCGTGTGTGAGTAGGGGGTGGGTTGTTGTGGTTTACTGCATGCAGTGGTAGTGGGTGTGTGTGTGTGTGTGGTAGTGTGTGTGTGTGTGTGGTGTGTGGTAGTGTGTGTGTGTGTGGTAGTGTGTGTGTGTGTGTGTGTGTTTACTGCATGCAGTGGTAGTGGGTGTGTGTGTTACCTGCATGCAGTGGTAGTGGGTGTGTGTGTGTCGTGATGGAGTGGTGTGTGGTGTGTGTGGTAGTGTGTGTGTGTGTGGTAGTGTGTGTGGTGTGCGTGTAGTGTGTGTGTGTGTGTTTACCTGCATGCAGTGGTAGTGTGGTGTGTGTGTGTGTGGTAGTGTGTGTGTGTGTGTGTGTGTGTGTGTGTGTGTTTACCTGCATGGCAGTGGGTAGTGTGGTGTGTGGTGTGGTTGTGCGATTGTCGTGTGTGTGTGGTGTGTGTGTAGTGTGTGGTAGTGTGTGTGTGGTGTTTACCTGCATGCAGTGGTGTGTGTGTGTGGTTTAGCTGCGGTGTTGTGTGTGTACTGCATGAGTGGTGTGTGTGTGACTTACCTGCATGCAGGGTGTGTGTGTGTGTGTTTACCTGCATGCAGTGGTAGGTGGTTGTGTGTGTGTGTGTGTGTTACCTGCATGCAGTGGTAGTGGGGTGTGGTGTGGTGTGTGTTTACCTGCATGCAGTGGTAGTGGGTGTGTGGTGTAGTGTGTGTGTGTGTTACCTGCATGCAGGTGTGTGTGTGTGTGTGTTTACCTGCATGCAGTGGTAGTGGGTGTGTGTGTGGTAGACTGCTGCAGTGGTTGTGTGTGTGTGTGTGTTTACCGCATGCAGTGGTAGTGAGTGGTGTGTGTGTGTGTGGTAGGTGTGTGGTGTGTTTACCTGATGCAGGTGTGTGTGTGTGTGTGGGTTACCTGCATGCAGTGGTAGGGTGGTACCTGCTGCGTGGTAGTGTGTGTGGTGTGTGTTTACCTGCATGCAGTGGTAGTGTGTGTGTTACCTGCATGCAGTGGTAGTGGGTGTGGTGTGTGTGTGGTAGTGTGTGTGTGTGTGTGTTTACCTGCATGCAGTGGTAGTGGGTGTGTGTGTGTGGTGTTTCGTGAGTGGTGTGTGTTTACCTGCATGCAGTGGTAGTGGGTGTGTGTGTGTGGTGGTAGTGGGTGGTAGTGTGTGCGTGGTGTGTGTGTGTTACCTGCATGCAGTGGTAGTGGGTGTGTGTGGTGTGTTTACCTGCATGCAGTGGTAGTGGGTGTGTGTGTGGTAGTGTGTGTGTGTGTGTGTGTTTACCTGCATGCAGTGGTAGTGTGTGTGGTGTGTGTGTTTACCTGCATGCAGTGGTAGTGGGTGCTCTTCCCGTTCAGGTGGCAGCCGTGGTAATACACGCTGCAGTCGTCCAGCGGGCTGAAGCGCATGAAGCCGTGCTGCAGGGAGTTGTCCCTCTTCTTGTGCATGTTGTAGTGCCTGATCACGTCCTGCTTGCTGGTGAACCTCTGTCAGGGAAGCACAGGAGCACAGGAAACCTCTCAGTGTTTGTTTTAAACGCTCACAAAAGCACCGACGACTCACTCTATCGCCGTGGAAACAGCTGCGGAGCGAGGGAGCCAACTGGCAGTTGGAGGTGGAATGGAGGGAGAGAGAGAAGGCCACCTATTAATGACCGCATGTTCATGTACTTTACATTCTCAAATAAGCTGTGACCTATCCAAATGTGTCGTCTGTAGACCCTGGAGGAAGGTGGGGCCGGTCTGGGTAGACCTGGAGGAGGTGGGCAGGTCGTGGGTCACTGTAGACCTGAGGAAGGTGGGCAGGTCTGGGTATACCCTGGAGGAAGTGGGCAGTTCTGGTCACTGTAGACCCTGGAGAAGGTGGGCAGTCGGGTCACTGTAGACCCTGGAGGAAGTGGGCCAGGTCTGGGTCACTGTAGACCCTGAGGAAGGTGGGCGCAGTCGGGTATACCCTGGAGAAGGTGGCAGTCTGGGTCACTGTAGACCTGGAGAGAGGTGGGCAGGTCTGCTGTAGACCTGGAGGAAGGTGGCAGGTCTGGGTCACTTGTAGACCCTGAAGAAGGTGGGCAGGTTTGGGTGACCCTGGAGGAAAGGTGGGCAGGTGCTGTAGACCTGGAGGAAGTTGGGCAGGTCTGGTCACTGCGAGGTGTCGGACAGGGGCTGGGATAGACACACGTTCTACAAACTAGCTTTCTTTTTTCCTTTTCAGTTTTCCCCCCCCCTCCTTATATGATCACTTGACATGCAAGATCACAGTTCTGATGTTTCTGGCTCTAGTGAAATGTTGTTCCGTGCAGATGGTTTTTCAGATGGGGGGAGAAGAGGGGGTGGTGGGGAAGAGAGAGAAGATAGAGAGAGAACAAGGGAGAGAGGGAGAGAGGAAGGGAGGGAGAGGAAAAAACACAAAACAAACAAACAAGCCACCAAAAAACGGTTTCCCTTTCAATTCCCTCGCCGCAGATATGATTCCATTTTTAATTAAAGCGTTAACGCTCGCTTTTGGTTACCGGCTTCGCTGGTATATGAGGGAATATGCTAGATACTCTCCTCAAATTACAAACCTCCCACACTGACAAGCTTGGGAGTAAGTCACTCCACAGAGACAGAGAGCAAGCTGCTGTAATTGGGTTTAAGCTGAAGTTCCAGGAACTGCAACTTGATAGGTCTGAATCAATGAGACTTCAATCCATTCCTGCATACATGGGAGATGAAGATCTGAGAAACGCCACGCTAAAACGCATCTAATGGGCGTACGTAAGCTGGGTCACGTGTGTCAGGCGTGGGTTCTGACACGGCACGGACGCGATTGTGGCCACGGATCTCCAGGAGTGGTGATCTTCAGTTCTTTGGTCACCAGGAGTGGTGATCCTTCAGTTCTTGGTCACCAGGAGTGGTGATCCTTCAGTTCTTGGTCACCAGGAGTGGTGAACCTTCAGTTCTTGGTCACCAGGAGTGGTGATCCTTCAGTCTTGGTCACCCAGGAGTGGTGATCCTCATTCTGTCCGTGATCCTAGTCTGGTCACCAGGAGTGGTGATCCTTCAGTTCTTGGTCACAGGAGTGGTGATCCTTCAGTTATTGGTCACCAGAGTGGTGATCCTTCAGTTTCATTGGTCACCAGGAGTGGTGATCCTTCAGTTCTGGTCACCAGGAGTGGTGATCCTTCAGTTCTTGGTCACCAGGAGTGGTGATCCTTCAGTTCTTGGTCACCAGAGTGGTGATCCTTCAGTTCTTGGTCACAGGAGTGGTGACCTTCAGTCTTGGTCACCAGGTGTGGGACTTCGTTTGGTCACCAGGAGTGGTGATCCTTCAGTTCTTGGTCACCAGGAGTGGTGATACCTTCAGTTCTTGGTCACCAGGAGTGGTGATCCTTCAGTTCTTGGTCACCAGGAGTGGTGATCCTTCAGTTCTTGGTCACCAGGAGTGGTGATCCTTCAGTTCTTGGTCACCAGGAGTGGTGATCCTTCAGTTATTGGTCACCAGGAGTGGTGATCCTTCAGTTATGGTCACCAGGAGTGGTGATCCTTCAGTTTCTTGGTCACCAGGAGTGGTGATCCTTCAGTTCTTGGTCACCAGAGTGGTGATCCTTCAGTTCTTGGTCACCAGGAGTGGTGATCCTTCAGTTCTTGGTCACCAGGAGTGGTGATCCTTCAGTTCTTGGTCACCAGGAGTGGTGAACCTTCAGTTCTTGGTCACCAGGTGTGGTGATCCTTCAGTTCTTGGTCACCAGGAGTGGTGATCCTTCAGTTCTTGGTCACCAGGAGTGGTGATCCTTCAGTTCTTGGTCACCAGGAGTGGTGACCTTCAGTTCTTGGTCACCAGGAGTGGTGATCCTTCAGTTCTTGGTCACCAGGAGTGGTGAACCTTCAGTTCTTGGTCACCAGGAGTGGTGATCCTTCAGTTCTTGGTCACCAGAGTGGTGATCCTTCAGTTCTTGGTCACCAGGAGTGGTGATCCTTCAGTGTCTTGGTCACCAGGAGTGGTGATCCTTCAGTTCTTGGTCACCAGGAGTGGTGACCTTCAGTTCTTGGTCACCAGGAGTGGTGAACCTTCAGTTCTTGGTCACCAGGAGTGGTGAACCTTCAGTTCTTGGTCACCAGGAGTGGTGATCCTTCAGTTCTTGGTCACCAGGAGTGGTGATCTTCAGTTCTTGGTCACCAGGAGTGGTGATCCTTCAGTTCTGGTCACCAGGAGTGGTGAACCTTCAGTTCTTGGTCACCAGGAGTGGTGACCTTCAGTTCTTGGTCACCAGGAGTGGTGAGCCTTCAGTTCTTGGTCACCAGAGTGGTGAGGCTTCAGTTCTTGGTCCCTCTCCCAGAATACGTCATGTTTTTCGTGTCTCGTAAACACTTTAAATCTGGGAATGTTTCACTTCTTGTATTTCTCCAGTCCCGCCGGGCCCTGTGCTTGTGTGGGAGGGCTGATGGTAACCGGTAGATAAGTTGAACTGCGGTCACGCTACATTTGATCCATCATGGGTGTAGAAATAGGCCTTGGAAGAGGCTGACTGGGTTAAAGAGCTTGTTTTCAGTTGACTGGTGATGAGGCTGGGAGATACTTGCTACATTTATTTTAGGATTCCCAAAAGTGTGGCGAGATGCACACACACACACACACGCTACACACGCACACACACTACACACTACACACACACAAGCCCATAAAAGGAGCATGTCCGACACAGCCAATCATCCAGAGACTGGCAGGAGGATAATATTCCAGGACTGTGTCATGTGACCTCTGGAGAGACGGCTCGTGTCATGTGACCTCTGGAGAGGCGGCTCGTCTTCGGCTGGGCTGTTTTTGCAGGATATTGAGGTGGAAGAGCGTGGGGGTCTACACATGAGAACAACACGCACCACGAGGCCTGTGAGAGACGGGGGGCTTGGCGTGTCCAATGCACTGATAACCACAACTAACCGTCTAAATGATGACTTGGATTCATTTCAAAGCTTTTTTCCTTTCTTTTTCTCATCACCGCATTCTTCCAACAGTGGGTTTTGTCAAGCGGTAAAGTGTAATATAAAAAACACAGTGTGAACGTTTACTACTCCTCCATCTTTCCACAGCAAACGGCTCTATTAAGGACAAGACGTCATCTCCTGATCGGAAGCAGACGAGAAGGATTAGGAGTGGAGATGTCTTCATTCACAGAACAGAAGGGAGAGGAAGGAGCACATCGCTCCCAAAGGGACGAGGATGTTCGACTTCTTCTCCACAGATCTGCTTGTGCCTCCAGCACACATATAAACCCACATGAAGAGCAGCTTCAGGTCCGTCTGAGTGAGCCATACGTGTCAGCTCGTAGGATCACAACCAGATTAATCAGGTGAAAGGGGATAAAAACAGGCCTTTAGCTATGGCAGATGTCGCTAGCAGGAAAACACACGCAGAAAAAGGAAGCATATTTAAAATGAACCTTTAATAAAAGGCCAATTGTCAAAAGACCAACTGCTCTTGGAACCAGCTTATTGAGGGAGAGAGGCAGGGAGTGTGTGTGTGGGGAGAGAGAGAGTGTGTGTGTGTATGGGGAGAGAGTGTGTGTGTATGTGTGTGTGTGTAGGGGGGGAGTGTCTCGGTCTGTATTGTCTGACGGCCCACAGTCATAACCTGTTCCGTGAACCTACATCCATAAAGTTCCCTCCCTCTCCACAGCTTGGTTTGGGTGTCGCCCGATATGAAGATTTATGATCTGCACGTACCAGGAAGACGGTGTTTAAAACTCAATTTTCACCACCGCCGTGATCATAAGGAGAGTATGAGCGAGATATGAAACGACGTTGCGTCGCCCGAGTGTCCAGCCCTTCAGAGCCTTTATGGTTGAGCCTCGGCAGTGAAGGACGGGTGTTTCAAAGAGCCGAACCGCGGCCAGTGATTGGTGGACAGCGTAGAGGCAGAGTCCGTGATTGGTGGACAGCGTAGAGGCAGAGTCCGTGATTGGTGGACAGCATAGAAGCAAAGTCCGTGATTGGTGGACAGCGTAGAGGCAGAGTCCGTGATTGGTGGACAGCGTAGAGGCAGAGTCCGTGATTGGT
Source organism: Mallotus villosus (assembly GCA_903064625.1). Taxonomy (NCBI): domain Eukaryota; kingdom Metazoa; phylum Chordata; class Actinopteri; order Osmeriformes; family Salangidae; genus Mallotus; species Mallotus villosus. The sequence continues at coordinate 23,109 of CAEFZP010001611.1, forward strand.
GGACCGAGTAGAGGCAGAGTCTGTGATTGGTGGACAGCGTAGAGGCAGAACGAGGGACACTGACTGTGTGATTGTGTAAAACGAGGCGATGTTGTGCACAGACGTACCTGGTAGTTGCATTCGGGGTCCATGCAGTGGTAATGCTCTCTGTACTGGTAGGCACAATGCACGTGTCCACAGTGCTGGCTGCCGGAAAACCTGGACACAGAAACAGGAACAGGAAGTGCTCAGTTAAAGGACAGGAAGTGAGGCGTGAACACAGAGCGCCGGGTCAGGAGGGCGGAGGAGGGTCGGGCCAGGGCCGGGACTGAACCTGTGCGTCTCACACTGGCTCACAGGGCACACAGAGATGACATGGCTTAGTGGTTAGAGCGTTTTGACTGATCATGAGGTCACAGGTTCAAATCCCTTCCTGTACAGTTCATCTAATACATGCATGTATCAGGTTATAAAACCCCGTTTGGGCCTATTGAAGGCCGGCGGAGAGGAGGACGCTGTGTGAGATCCCTGTCTTCCTCCTCTCACAGAACACCCGTCACCAAGACTTGAAAAAGCCTCGTCAGACTCCCATGCCAGGGCTCTAGTGCAGCATGTCACTCACAGTTCAGGTGCCTTTCACAACCAAACCAGACTGAACACACAGAGGAATAAGAGGGCTTAATGAGGAAGCAGGAGTAGCCCGTCTCTCTCGTAGCAGGCGCACGCGTCTCCTCCACCACACCGCACGCAATTTACCAGTCTGTCACAGCCCAATTTCTACCAAATTAGCTCCATTTATTTCCAACGCAGACGGCAAAGACACTTATTAAACTGTAGCCTCCCCAGCCCCAAACACACACGCCTGTTTTGCCCACACTTCACACAGAAAAAAGCCTGCCGAATCAATGTAGAGTTCTCCCAGGTTAAACGTACCGCTTTAATCAGAGAAAAAGGTTAGCGTCTGCCGAGAGAGAGGTTGGAGAGGGAACTCTCCCCCCTCCCTCCCTCCCCCTCCCTCTCTCCCTCCCTCCCTACCTCTCCCTCCCTCCCTCCCTCCCTCCCACCCCCCTCTCCCTCCCTCTCCTCCTCCCTCCTCCCTCCTCCACCCCCCTCTCCTCCCTCCCCCTCCTCTCCTCTCCCTCCCTCCCTCCCTCCCTCCCTCCCTCCCTCCCTCCCTCCCTCCCTCCCCTCCCCTCCCTCCCTCCCTCCCTCCCTCCCTCCCTCCCTCCCTCCCTCCCTCCCTCCCTCCCTCCCCTCCCCCCTCCCTCCCATGCGAGGTCTCCAGAGGCAGGGCCCTTCCTACAGGTCTCTCCCCTCCCTCTCTCCCTCTCCCCCTCCCTCCCCCCTCCCTCCCTCCCCCCTCCCTCCCTCCCCCCTCCCCTCCCTCCCTCCCCCTCCCTCCCTCCCTCCCCCCCTCTCCCACCTCTTCCCCCCTCCCTCCCTCCCCCCTCCCCCTCCCTCCCCCCTCTTCCCCCTCCCTCCCTCCCTCCCCCTCCCTCCCCCCTGCGAGGTCTCCAGATTGGAGGCAGGGCCATATTGGAGGCAGGGCTTCCTACAGGTACAGAGGCAGTTTAAAGGGCCCTACGACTCCCCCGTGTGCTTGAGTGTTGCGATCTGTGATTAGTGAGCTGGCCATGATGACTGCTAAAAGCTCGTCAATTACCACTCACAACACACCAGATAACATTTACATACACTGCCACTCGCCAAAAGCTCCATCTGTTCAGAGCTGCGCAGATGAGAAAAAGGGGCTGAGTATATCGAATTTCTTCCTTCCTTCCTCTCCCTCAGTTTTTCCTCCATCTCTCTCCTCTCCTCCTCGCTCTCTCGTGATGTTTTTCCTCCCTCTCTCTCCCCTCCTTCTTCCTCTTCCTCATCTCTCTCTCCTCTCTTCTCCCCTCCCTCTCTCTCTCGTAGATGTGTTCCTCCCTCCCGCTCTCCTCCCTCCTTCATCTCTCTCGTAGATGTGTTCCTCCCTCTCCCTCCTCCCTCCTCCCTCCCTCCCTCTCAAAATCTCTCTCTCGTCTAGAGTGTTTTTCCTCGTCCCAGGGTCCCGGATGCTCAAGAGGCAAGAGGGGGGTCGGGGGCCTCGAAGGATCCCTCACGCACTCGTCTCGTCGGGGAAAAGAAAATAAAGGGCAAAGGAGTAAGGAGGGGAGGGGGAAGGGGGGGAGCTCCCGGGGGGAAACTCAGGGGGGAGTCCAGAAGAACCATACGTCTCAGTAAAGGGGCAACAGACCCTGCTGGAGCGTCATCACAATCGTGCAGGATGGGCGTTCACGGCTCGCTCTTCAATGCCAGGGTAACTGGCTGCGCCGGGGTGCTGCGCAGGGGCTGAGAAAGAGAAGAGGTCCGCGTGAGATCCTCGCCACATCCCGTCCCAGTCTCGAGATCACCGAGTAGAGGATCTCCTTCTGTCTCCCTCGGTCTGTCGGAGAAGTAGTAGCTCTCAAATACCGACTCTCGGCGCGTCAGACCAATAACGATAGATATATCGTCATCTGATAGTAGACGAGAGAGATCGGTGCGAGAAAAGGCAGGGTTGAATAGACGAGTCGGAGAGAGACATCTCAAAGACTGGTGAGCTACGGGGAGTACTCGGTTGAAGGAGACGAGTTAGACACCGTAGGCGTCTCCTCGTTCTCCCCCAACTCTACGTATAATGAGCCCCTCTGGCCTACGTACTCACCTTATGCTAACACAAAAAAAAATGCTAACAAAGAAACATAACAACGTTCAAACTTTTGTAAAAACAAAAGTAAAACAAAAACGTTTGACTTCGCTTGGAAACAACTCTGTGACAAAACAAAACGAATGGTTTTTTGCACTCCAGTCCCTCCGCAAAAAAGTACACGTTCTCTTTTGAGACTCTTTCTCCGGTTTCTTGGTTTGACTCCAGTTAACAAAAAACGCGTTTTGACCTATCCTGTTTTGACTACATCACATTTGACTCCAGTCTCCCCTTGTTGGTGTGGTTACCAAAAGTGTAACAACGTTTTGACCTCCCTCTTGGACTTTCCCAGGTTCTTGACCTCTCTTCTGACTCTCACTCCTAGCGTCGCGGGAAACTTTCTAAAAATAAAATGTTTTTACTTTGCTGTAGGAATCAACCAAACAAACGAACACTACAAACAACTTTGTAAATACGTTTTGAGCGGTCCAGTCCCGTCTTGACATCCATGTTGCGACCCCACACAAATAAAACGTCAATCGTTTGACCTCCTCTCCAGGACCCCATCCCAGTCCCCCCACATCTCCCTCTCAACATCAGAAAAAAAAAAAAAAAAAACAACACACAAAAAAAAACGAAATCAAAAACATCAAAAAACGCTACCACTCGACCAAACAAAACACAACACAACGGTTGTAAAATACCGAGTCTTTTGACCATGAAGCTCCTTTGCAAAAAAACATTTTGACCAGTAGCAAACAAAAAGGTAAAAAGTTTTGAACTCCAGTTTCCCCCCCTTGACTAAACGTTCTTTGTTTTGACTTTGTTGTACTCCTTCCTTTGACTTTCCTTTTCTTCTGACTTTTCTGCGACCTGTTTGAACTCCCAGTTACAGTCCTCCCCCATTTTTTCTTTTCCCCTTTCCTTTTTCCTTTATTCTTCGTCTTCCCATTCTATTAAACTTCCAACAACATTCCTTTCCTGTTTTTATTCCAGCTCCCTACTTCCTAATGTTTCCCTCTTCCTGCGTTTCTTCTTATCATGCTATATCCGATTTTTCCTTCCTTCCCTGAGTTTCTCCCTGTATCGCGCTTTTTTCCGGTTTATCCATTCACTTCATTTTTTTACTTTTTCCTTTCGTTTCAACGTTATCTCGCTGTATGCTCTATAAAATCACAACAATTTTTTTACTTTCTAACTGTCCTGTCCTCTATGCAATGCTAACATCCTATTCAACCAATATTACGCTATAAATAAATAACCATATCATTTTTATATAAAAACTTCTGTAATTCAAACAATATTTGTAAAATATACAAAAAATTTCCCAATTACTCCTTCTTTTTGGCCTATAAAACTTTTATTCGCCCTCAATGCTAACAACATAAAAAAACAACAAAAACAAGCCACAAACATCCTTTGTAAAACCGGAAACGTTTTTGAGATTGACCTCAGTCCTAGATCAGAATAATTTTAAAACACTCAACATACTTTGTTAAAAACGTTTTGGTGACTCTTTGACTCCAGGCCCCGTCCATCCCCAATCGTACAACTTTGTAATAACGTTTGAACAGATGTTGCTGTGCCTCAGGTCAGTCCTACTCCGTTCTCCTTATGATGGTTTTGACTTTTCTCTTCCTATTCCCTTTCCAGTTTGTTTCCCTTTCTTCTCCATCGCCTTTATCAGTTACATTAACTTTGTAAAATTGCTACACGGTTTAACTTGTCTTCCGTTGTTGACTTATTCGCCCTTTTAATATCCTTGTAAAACCAGCGTTTTGACGTGAAATGGTTGACTCTTCCAGTCGCACGGTCGCATCTGTCCAATTTGACTCTCATCCTCCCCCCTTTTCCATTCCTCCACCCATGCCTAAAAAAATATTTAAAACGTTTGATCCAGTCCCTTTCTTGCCAAAAGTTTATTTGAATCCTAATGCCCGCTTGTTTTTATCGGTTTTGTACTTATTATTCTTGACAGTTTTCCTTTGGACTCCATCGAATAAAAACACATAACAGAAGCATGTTTTATTTTTCTTGATGCCTAAATTCAAATACACATTAACTAACTTTGTAATCGTGTTTTCACTTACTCCAGTTTTTTCCAGTGTTCCGGTGGGGTTGGACTACGCTCGGGCTCCCCCTCCAGCCTCCCGCGGCGCCTGCGGGGCCATGACGGGGGGGGGAACGAGCGCAGGCGGCCAGACTGGGGGACGCCAGGTCGATTCTTTTGCTATGCCGTTGCACCCTTCTTATATGACTATAAACCAAACATCAACACTTGTAACTAAGTTCACTTTCTATAATAAGGTACAAAACAGCCTTTTCGCCTCTCCTCCGTTTCTTCACCATCCAATCCAGTAATTTTGCACTTCCTCCAGTCCCCATCCACCTCTCTTTTTGTTAATTTGTACAACGTTTTTGACTTCCCTATGTCGGGACCTCCCTAGTCCCAAATCGTAACCAACTCTTTGTTTGTAAATACGTTTGCGCTTGTCTGACTTTTCTTTTGCGATTTTCCAGTGTCTCTTGTTGTGTCTGTGACTCCATGGTAACTTGTTTTTGTATACAAACGTGTTTGAACTCCTCCAGTCTTTATCTTTGTACAATTAAATCGTTGCCTGTCCGACTCCAGTCCCCTCCCATCATGTGTCCCTATTTTTTTTTAACACACTTTGTAA
>CAEFZP010001612.1:0-7500 GCA_903064625.1 Mallotus villosus
TCAAATTGCGTCTTAAATCACGCAGTATGCCCTTCGTGGCAATTTGGAAGAACTTCAGCCGTCTTTATTAATGATGGGGAGATTTCATTAGTCCTTCCATTGCAGCCGTTGTCGGCGGTAGCAACAACTGTCTCCGTGCTTGTTTAACGGTTTATTTATGTGCTGTGGTGTGTTTACGAGACGGGGGCAACGTTATTTCCCAGGACACGGGTACACCGGGAGCGTATGCAGTCGATGGGGGGTGGTACCGGCTGCGTGGCAGGGGAGAGGGAGGAAAGGGAAACGGGTGATAACGGTCACGGTGTCTGTTACCCCGTGAACGCCGATGACAGCTTGCTCATTAATTCTCTCTCAGCTTGACAAAAGCTATACGTCCGCCGAGGTCGATACAACCCGCGATTCACTCTGGAACATCACAACATTTCGGCACGAGAGAAGCTGCATTGATTAACGCGGGCGCAGGTAGTAAATACCGGGGGCCCCCGCGGTTGTTCGCCACATTACCGGAATTTCCAAGCACATCTGGTGGACGTTTACGAGACCCGGGGCAACGTTTAAAAAGAGAGGGTGCGCGAGAGAAAAGAAAAAAAAGAGAAGACGTTTTAACCACACATGTTGCTTTTTGCTGCCTTTTTGATTTACATATACCAGTGCTTTTTTTAAATGTATTTATTATTATTTTAACAATAACACAAAGAAACATCATACATTACAGCAGTACATTAAAACAAAAACAGACAAATGACAATAAACAATGACAACAGAAAAAAAATACATCACAAAACAAAGAGGAAATAAATAATTATCCTTTCACAACCGTGTAGAGGAGACATAAAAATCTATCATTTTTTTTGTTATTTCTGATCAAACGAAGAGAATTAAGGAATGAGTCCATTTCTATCTTAAAGACATGGAAGGATGGCTGTCCTTGTAGCCATTTTTGTTTGTGGAAGAAAAATGTCGATTGCTTACATATACCAGTACTCGAAGAAACTTCTAGGCCTGCATGCCGTCATTCTGTCTTAAGAGACTGTATCTGGCGCATGCAGCCTTAACCGCTTTAACCAGTAACGACCGGTTTTTCAGCAAACAAACACGACACATACTGTCAAACTGACAAACAGGACACCATGACTCAATAAAACGCGTATTTAACCAAACAAAAATAACCTGGAGTTTATTATTCTCGCTTCAACAACAGCGGCAGTGGCGGACTCAGCAGGGGGGGCGACCGCCCCCTTTCGTGCCTCCTTGGTTGAAAAAGCGCGCTAAAGTGCCGTAAAGAGTGGCGAATTACGAGAGAAAATCCGATAACGTGCTCAATGAGTGCCCTTCTAATGCCCTTACAGTGCCTACATGGTTGAAAATTGCTCTCTAGAGTGGTGAATATGAGAGAAAGTGCCTTATTGGCTGCTCTTTACATAGGAAAATGTGCCCTTTTAATTTTTTCGCCCCTGCCCTTCAAACAGTCTGAGTCCGCCACTGAACAGCGGGTTGCCTGGTTTTCGGTTTAGGCCTACTTCGAGCCATTTTAACACAACAATATGCGCAATCAATGCTCTATTGTGTTCCTTTAAATGAGGGCTCGCGAACAGGTTGACACCCTGTAAGAGGAACAGGAACTGAAGTGATCGTTTATCATTTGGATAAATATAAGCTCCAATCCAGAAAATGCAAACTATGTTGGAGGGATGTGTTTGTGTACACCATCACCTCATTTGCATATTCGTGTTTGCTGTAGATTCTTGATACCCAACCTCGCGTGCGTGCGTGCGTGCGTGCATGCGCGTGTTTTCATATACAGTGTTTCCTTTCCTTGTGTTCCCGAACAATAACAGCCGTTAAAATAACCCTGAATAGGAAAGACGTCTGGTTTATCGCATCACTGGTTGAACCTACCCCAGTCTCTTGCCCTCTGGTCCCTAACTACCCCAGTGTATTGCCCTCTAGTCCCTAACTACCCCAGTCTGTTGACCTTACTAACCCCTGTTAGTTGTCTGGTCTCTCATCAAAGCAACGTGTGTGTGTGTGTGTGTGATGTTTCTCTTAGGTATTTGCTTTCAGCCATTATGTGTTTGACTGATTTGTGTGTTTTGTTATTATTAATGTGCTGTCTTCTGTACACCACACCCCCCACCCCCTCTTTTCTCCCTCTCACCCCTACCTCCCCCACTCTCTACAAACTCACCCACCCCCTTCTCTCTCTCCCTCTGTGCCTTCTCCAACACCCCCCCCCTCCACACACCCTTTTGTCTCCCCCCCCCTCTCCCTGCTGTGGTTATGTACAGGGAATCTGAAGAATGTGGTCTAGGATTTCCATACAGCCTGGGACTTACCCTTCATCTCCAAACCAGGTCCAGCCACTCTCCTCATCCTCCTCATAGACTCAGCTGAGCGTACGATCTGCATCCTCTCGACGACTAGCTGCCTCACGCACTCCTCCTCTCGCTCTCCTCCTATCCTCTCCTCCTCTTCTCCTCTCCTCCCCTCCTCTCCTCCTCTTCTCTCCTCCTCTCTATTCTTCTCCTCTACTCAGTTTCCATCCAGTGTAATTTGCTCCAGTACGGTCTCCTTAATGAGGACAGTATGTGGACACAGCCCTCCCTCCCGCCCTCCCTCCCTCCCCTCTCCTTCCCTCGCCCCTCCACCTCCTCCAGGGTGGAGAAAGAGTGAGACAGAGACGGGATTAGAGAACAGAGAGAAGAGAGAGAAAATGGAGAAGAAGAGGAAAAAAGAATGGAGCGGAAAAGAAGTTTTGTGGGAAGACATGATCGTCCTTTTGACCTGCTGTTTCATTTTGGTTTCTGTTTCTTTTCACTTTTTTGACCGTGTTTTTCTTAGTCTTTTGTCTGTTTTTATTCGGGGTGGGGTTGCCATGACGTCAGACTGTGTACTGAAACATAAGTGTGTGAGATACATCTATAACAGGTGGAGTGAGTGAGTGAGTGAGTGAGTGAGTGAGTGAGTGAGTGAGTGAGTGAGTGAGTGAGTGAGTGAGTGAGTGAACCTCCATGAAAGCCTATCGCTCCCTTCCAGATGAGTTTAGTGTTAGGACCCTATAACAACGAAACATGATTCATATTCCATAGACCTGCTTTAACGCCACTGTTTCACATTGAGATGCAGCCATGTTTGTGTCTCCCAGGTCCTCAAAAGCCTTCTTTGTTCATCTCCTTATGCAGTCATAAAGGTATAGGGGATGAGGGAAGGGGACTGTTGAAGACTATTGGAATGGGGCCCTTATTTCTATGGCAACTTCCTATGAAGACTGCATGTTTTAAATTCAGCAGGAATTTACAGTATGTGATAAACAGTGTCACTAATTTGTGTTATTGTGCTTTTGGTTTCACAAAAGTATTTGAACTTTTTTTATTTTTATGGTTGACGTTTGCCTATATAGTGTAAATATCATCTTTGTTTGAATACAATATCACAGACGGCTTAAGTGTGTTCCGTGTATTTTTTTTAAACATATATTTGTGTTTTGTTTTAAAACTGTCCAGGAAACGCCAGCAGTAAGCGTTTTCCCCGGCATCCTGGGAAGTCCTTTAGACAATCAAGTTACCATGTGGGAGACAGAAGTGTGTCGTAACGTTTTGTGTGATCTTTATGGAATCCGTGGTCGGCCTTGCGGTTTCTGCCGAAGAAGAAATCCGAAACAAGCGAAACTCATTAGTCGGTTTACGAGTTCGGAAACAAAACTCCGATTGAAATCCTATCGCGTTTATGATTGCCCGAGTACATGACGGGTTTGTCTTTATATTGCGAGACAGAATATGAAACGCGACACCAACATTGTCTTTCTTCTTCATCATGTTTTGCATTAGGAAGGTTTAGATGCATTGCGTATGTCATTTCTCACGAATGCATTGAAGTCGCACCAAAACGGTGTCTGTAGATTTTAGACAAGCAAATCAAAATAAGATCTTAGATGGCTTTAAAAAAAAGTGACTTGTTTTATTAGGCCTATTTGTGACGCCCTCCTCTCTCACACAGTCACACTAAATTGAAAGAGACGGCAGCCTAACATTTTCATTAGGCTAACAAAATCAAACCCAATCAGACTTTTCTTACGTTCTCTATTAATGTTTACCGGCACACCTGCTCTGGACGTTCCGTTCACGCGGTGACCTCCTAACGACATGCAAATCATCGCTTTTGCTTTACCCAGGGAGCGCGGGGGAACGTCTCATTTGAATGTGTGACGTCACGTGACCTTTGATTGGAACTTTGATCAACAACGGTCAACGGAATCTCTAAACTGTTAAGGTTACGACTTTAGTGAGTTTGAATTAGGCCAAATGCGAGATCCTATAAGTAATACTTCGGACACTATAGTGTTATTGTGTAGAACTTGGGAGTTGTATAATTTAACCATTTCATCATCTGATTGTGTTTGGCGGAAATGTGGAGGCTAAACCGTTTTGTGTAATTTGCATAGTTTCCCTCCGGGAGAGGAGAGACAAGGGGAGGCCTCCCCTTGGCCCTGACACCATACGTCACCGTCGGTCTCATCTACATGAGAAGTGTCGTGTTCAATGACCGGGGGGTTTTAACGACACAATACGGCAGATGCGACCCTTTATCCGGTTAACTGAAAAGAAATGAGGCGCGCGTGGCACTTGCAGTGCGGCGAAGGCGCCAAAGCCACCCATATCTGTCTTTCTTTGACAAGATTGAGATGAATCGTTTCAAATGATGATCGTTCTCCCGTTTATTGGTGGGAAAGAACGTTATTGTGGATGGATTGTCCAAGACGCCTGTCAGGCCTGTATAGCCCCAGAATAATGATAATTCACGATTGAAACCATTTGACCAATTTTACCTACAAGCCTACTTCTAGGAGTTTCGCCCGCGTGCTTTTGCCCATAACTACAGTTTTACTTAAGGATGTAGGCTATGAATTTGGTGCTTTAAAAAATAAATCAGCATCTATTGTCTCAAGCGCGTTGATGCTGGGGCACCGGGTGGTGCACGTGTGAATGATAATTTATTGAGTTGTCTAGTAACAACTAGAATTTGATGAGTGATTGTCGAGCTCGCGCTTCTAGAACGGTGAACATCTGCCCCACGAGAGCGCTTTCACGATTTGCAGTTGAAAAACTGCGGATGGTGGACTTCTTCAGTACAGGAACTGACTGAAAAATCAAAGGAATCGTCGCATTCGTTCCTTTTCTTATGTATTTTTTTCTCTCCTCTCTAAATCCAGTTCATGTTTTGGCACTAGAAGCGGACTGTAGGGGAGAGAGAGGGAGAGAGCGAGAGAGGGAGGGAGAGAGAGAGAGGGAGTGAGCAGAGAGAGATGAGAGAGAGCGAGAGAGAGAGAGAGAGGGAGAGAGAGAGAGAGGAAAGAGAGAGGGAGAGAGAGAGACAGAGAGAGGGAGGCAGCGAGCGAGAGAGAGAGAGATAGGGAGCGAGCGAGCGAGAGAGGGAGGGAGAGGGAGAGAGAGAGCGTGAGTGTGGACCGTTTATGCTAAAGCTTTTGATTCAGTAACAGAGCCATTGAGATAACTAACGGAGCCTGCCAGTCTATTATTTAAGACGGGCGCGAGGAGCTGTATACTCTCACTCTCTCATTGGACGGTTATTTTTCAGACCTCATTTTCAGCAGAAGGAGAGAAAGAGCGAGAGGGAAGAGAGGAAGAAAGGTCGTCACTATATTAAGAGTACAAACAATTAGTCAGAAGTTAACTTCAAACCAAACGCACCACAACGGAGGCTTCAGAGGCAGCTGGTGAAGTTCAGTGTGTTAAGGTGACTGGTTTTGGAATCGACGATATTTCTTTCTCAACCATAGTTCCCAACCGCTTGGAAAGTGGCTCACTAAAAGGTTTGTCTGATTTAACATTTTGATTATTTTAATTTAACTTGAAGAAGAACAGAATGTCAACATCGTTCACAACGTTGCCAAGTAGGCTAATATATTCGGTTTGGTGTTGTTGAGACACATGATCAAATTTATGTTTGTGTTCTTTTAATTTTAGCGAGCCTATAGGCTACCCATGTCCAAACAAATCTCTAATCCACGTTTTGTTTTTGTTTACTTTAGGTCTTGTAGAAACAGTAACAACGAATTCGTATAAAGTGTTTAAACTGATCTCAGCCAGCGTGACGAAGTAACTCGTCTATAAACTAGCTGAAGTTGTTGAGGCAGTTTGTTCAATTTCTTATTTTTCCTGCAATGGGAGGGGGTCTGTATAGATACAGCTGAAACAATTAACCAAGTGTCTCATAGCGACCATATGGTGTGTGTGTGTGTGTGTATCTGACAGCTTGACGTTTCAATTTGCTCGTCACGTATGTTAATTGTGTAATTGAACCTGCCGCGGTAGAAGATAATGCGCTCCTCTTCTATTCAACACGCTATCTCATGTAGCGATCTCTGACTCTCTCGATCGATGACTATCCTCTCTATCTCTCTAGCTCTCTCTCTCTCTCTCTCTATCTCTCTCTCTCTCTCTCTCTCTCTCTCTCTCCCTCTCCCTCTCTCTCTCTCCCCCAGACATGTTTAAACTGGAAACAGTCCAACATAATTGGCAGAAACCATTTTTTTTTGCAGCAATTGTTGTCTATGACAGCCATACAATTTTAATGAAGTGAGGCGAGCACATAAAAGGCAACAAATGAGTTATTTCTATTTGTGTTTGAACAAGACCACTCATGAAATACAGATGCTCCGAGTGTTTGAACTGACCTCAAACATAAACTAAAACATTGCAGGCCTCTTCGGAACTGACAAGGATGCGTTTATTAAGAGTTGGAATCGGGCCCATCCTGGTGTTCAGAAAGGACAAGAATGCTCGGAGAAAGTGGTGGAAATGTTCTCACAAGTGACAAGGATGCGTTTTTAAAAGTGTTTTAAATCAAGCCCGTCCTGGTTTTAGGTTAGGACAAGTGTGCTTTGAGAAGGTGTTTGAACTGGGCCCATCCTGGTTTTAGGTTAGGACAAGTGTGCTTTGAGAAGGTGTTTGAACTGGGCCCGTCCTGGGTTTAGGTTAGGACGAGAGTGTTTGAGAAGGTGTTTGAACTGGGCCCGTCCTGGTTTAGTTTAGGACAAGAGTGCTTTAAGAAGGTGTTTGAATCAGGCCTGTCCTGGTTTTAGGTTAGGACAAGTGTGCTTTGAGAAGGTGTTTGAACTGGGCCCGTCCTGGTTTTAGCCTAGGACAAGAGTGCTTTGAGAAGATGTTTGAACTGGGCCCGGGGTCTTCCTGACAGACACCACGTAGTTTAATCAGGGAGCCGTGCGTGTTCAGCCAGCCTGCCACTGGCAGCCATCAGCTGGCAGCCATCAGCTAATGAATAATGAAAACAAAGACCCCAGAAACACACACACACACACACACACCCAAAACACACACACACCCAACACACCGTTCTGACATTGACAGCTGTTTGGTATTCAGTTGTGTGTGAGTGTGTGTGTGTGTGTGTGTGCGTGTGTGTGTGTGTGTCAGCCAGCTGCATGACTGCCAGTTGTAATCACTGACCCCTCCCTCTGTG
>CAEFZP010001612.1:12500-26117 GCA_903064625.1 Mallotus villosus
TATGAACATATGTAAATTACTAGATAATATTTAAAAGAAAACGCTTGTATTTTTGTTACTTCTCTGCATTTGGGAGGGGGGGGGAAATAAAACTTGAGTACCAAATACAACTTAATTTTTCGTCTCCATTTGACCAAATTAAACAACTTTTTGTGAAGACGGTTCTTCCACCGTAACTAAGTCAGACGTAACCAGGCGGATTACCTCATGGCGGAACATCGCCATCTAGTGGTGACTTGGTAGAAGTGACACTAAAGAGGTCAGGCCGGTTGATGATACTCGACGACCTTCAGAGTAAGCTGAGGTGGCAAAAGTACTTTGTACCCTGTACCTTCACTCAAGTAGAAGTACAGGTGCTTATGTTTAAAAAGACTGGTAAAAATTGCTGACCACACTTTCACTCAAGTTAAAGTAAAGAAGTATGGGCTCTGACAGTTGCCATAACAACTGTTGGACCTCACATCATACGCCCACATACAGTGAAAGGAGAGGAGAGCGTACTACAACAGAGTAGATTAACGCAGAGTACAATAGAGTACAGTAGAGCATAGGCGTAAATTTAGGTAGGGACGGTAGGGACATGTCCCTACCAATAATTGCGAGTCTAAATATATATTTGTCATTATTTTAAAATGTTCTGCTCCACAATTGGTTAACTCTCAAGGTCAGCGTTACTCCTGATTGGCAGGAGAGCGCTGATCACAACGTGTCAGCCAGTCAGCTAACGGTGGTCAAGTGAGCGTCGAACCGAGACTGAGAATTGGCTTTTTGGCAGCTACTCCTGTGAGGTATAAGTTAACATTGAGTGAATAAAAAACCATAAAATCGAATTATATTACACTCCTGTATATTATTGTTGAAAATGTATAGTATCTCTTACGTTAATGAGCCTTTGCTAGCTCTAGAACTCAACTACGGAATTGTCTGCTTGCTAGCTATCTGACATTCTTTGTCTTGAATATGCCGTAGTTGCGGTCAAAGCCATGCTAGCTATACCTGCAAACTAAAAGGATTTGTTAATATAGTCATACCAAACTGCTATTTCTATTAGGAAAATGAAGCAATGGAAGGCAGCAGTTCAGACATGGAAGAGGCAGTTGGAGCTACAGGGTCACAGTTGTGGATTTAAAGTGATTAAAATAGTGAAAAAACTTTACAAAATTCGTGGATTCAACAAACAATCTACTGTAGATTGAATAATGTGCCTAGCTGGTTCTAAAAGTATACATTAGTTGATAGTGTAGGTACATGTGTCATTTAATTGTTTTTAAGGAGATTGGTCCACATGCTAGGAAGGATTTAGACATTGAGAGGGGCAGTGACAGTTCATGTGAAGATGAGGGTAGCAGCGAAGACGTCCATGACATTGAAGACAAGCCAAACCATTATTAAATTGAGCTATATAGCTAATATTAGCTTCAGAAATAAGTTTAGTTAACTACTGGATGTACGTACTGTTACAGAAATCTGAATAACCCTGAATATATTTTGACACTTCTGACCTACTGTATGTAACGCAGTATCTTGTGTATGTGGGTGTGTGTGTGTTTGCACAAACGCTTTCTGCTCATGCTTTTAGCAACAGGTAGGAGCATCGATAGCAAAATAGTGTATGGTAAACCTGTCCCCACCAATGTTCAAACCAAACCTACGCCCTTGCAGTAGAGTATAGTACAGTTATCATTAAGTAGGCTACTCATCAATGATGCAAACTGTATTTAAAAAATATTTGTAAAACCTTTTCAAAACTTTTTTTTCCAAAACTTTTTTCACATACAACATGACAAAAACGTTTCTGTAAACAAAAAAAAACCTTCACACGTGAAGTGAAAAGAGAGGAGAGGAGGAGAGGAAGAGAGGAGAGGAAGAGAGGAGAACAGAGAAGCTTTGAGCCATGAAGACATTCAGAAATGGCAGTTTAGGCACGCAATTTTTTCTCAACACCTTTTAAACAGGCATGTTTATCGGGAGGAAAAATTGTTTCGTCTGGAATGACATGGTGACGCTGGAGAAGGTTAAGAAAGCATGCATGCACGAGAGCTCGCGGGACCAGCAGACTTTGGCAGAAGAACACACGCGCTCTTCCGAGCGGTTTTATTATCTCGCGCACGTAAACAGAAGGCCTCTGTCCCGTTCGCTGGCATTTCCTGACTGAGATTGCGAGAGGAAATTGGAGACGGGATCATAGACATGCTCACACACACACACACACACACACACTGACACACACAGACACACACACACACACACGTCAATGCTAACATGCATTCGTTAAGGTCACGACAAACTGTTTTTATATAGACTTACCATGGAAAAATGTGTTAACAAAGGTATCCTAATAATTGTAACGTCTTGTGATAAATGACATCTTTGAGTAGTACAGTTCATATTTATATAGGTCTATCCTAATTTCATTATAATAGACAGACCAATGTCTACTGAGACTCTGGGGGGAAAATAACATGCTATAAGTTCACCTCACCGATAGAGGTCATACTATAATACAACGAATGTGACTTCGCGTTCGGTGAGTCCTACGTCGACCACCGTCCTCTGTCTTAACATTCTAGACCGGAAAGAGGAAGGTCCTTTTCCCCGCAGACTCCAACATGGTGAGCCGTATTTCTATACATTTCCTCTCGAGAATCATCTTAAATCATCTCTTATCTTGGCTCTATGATCACACATTTAGTTGTTACTTTGTCATAATACACATCTGTCTCGATGGTTAGTCTGAGTATTGGGTTGTGAACTTAAGTTGGATGAATGATTTTGTTCTTTAAAGAAAATCGGACTCCCTTCCACTAGTGTACAACGTTAGTTAGCCTTAACGCTTCTCAGATTTCGTTGCAACATGTCGCCAATTAACGCATGCAACAGATTTAAATCCATGTTACTGTTGTTGCTACTACGAACAACCTTTCCAAGTTATTACCGTATATTTAAACTACAGAAAACGATTCGAAATACCACTTATCGTTTCACCGACTAGGCCCCCCAGAGAGCCTGCATTTGAACGTTGCAGTGTCCAACTACTTGTGCTAAGCTAGCTGTTACATTGACGGCAAAACGTGGACAACCTAGTTGTGACCACAAGTCAAGAGTTGCTGTTTCATGCATTTCCAAGATGTACCCTCCGATTCTAATCGGTGTTTTTCTATTTCCAGGCACGAGGACCGAAAAAGCATCTGAAGCGCGTTGCGGCGCCCAAGCATTGGATGCTTGACAAACTCACCGGAGTGTTCGTAAGTACACGCGCCTGTCACTGTCGTATCGATGATGGTCCACAACTGTGACCGGAGAACGGGTCTGTAGCAACGATGTTGTCCGTGGGGTGTATCATTGTGAAAAACGAACGTGATCTTATCAACTTGGTTGTCTTAAGACTGCTAGGATTTGTGATAGTACGGTTTAATTGTAATTGAAACGTATGGCTTTTTAGTGTATACTATCTCAACCCCACCCAAACTCCTGTTTGTCCACTTTTTATTCCTATTTTCTCCTACCATCTCTACCCGTTCATTTCCATACATTGCCAACTCAATTCCCCCCCCCCATCTTGACTCCCTACTGTCCTCGGCTCATCCCCATCTCCTTCCACCCATCTCCACCTCCCCTCTACCTAACCCATAACCTGGACTCCTCTCAACCCCCGTATGTAACCTCTGACCTCAGGCTCCTCGTCCCTCCACCGGCCCCCACAAGCTGAGGGAGTGTCTCCCCCTCATCATCTTCCTGAGGAACCGTCTGAAGTACGCCCTCACCGGAGACGAGGTCAAGAAGATCTGCATGCAGAGGTTCATCAAGATCGACGGCAAGGTCCGCACCGACATCAACTACCCTGCAGGCTTCATGGGTGAGTGACGGGAGGGGGCTGTGTGTGAAGGTGTAAAGGGTGTTGGATGGACTGATGAGGAGGGATGGGGTGGTGTAAAGGGGTTGTATGGACTGATGAGGAGGGATGGGAGGGGTGGTGTAAAGGGGTTGTATGGACTGGTGGGGTGGGGTGTTGTAAAGGGGTTGTATGGACTGGTGGGGTGGGGTGGGAGGGGTGGTGTAAAGGGGTTGTATGGACTGATGAGGATGGGTGGGGTGGAGTGGTGTTAAGGGGTTGTGTTAAGGGGTTGTATGGTCTGATGAGAAGGGAGGGGTGGTGTTAAGGTGTATGGACTGATGAGGGAGGAGGAAAGGGGTTGAGGTGAGCGTAGGGAGGAGAGAGGGACGTATGGAGGACAAAGAAGGATGATGAGATATAAAAGTCCTTGCTGTTTCCATGGAGACTGGAACAGCGGTCTGGCCCCCTGCTGGCTCCGTCAGGACCGAGCCGTGATGACTCTTCTGGTTTTGATCAGCAGAGCTGAAAACACTCACATTCCTCTAAGAAGTTCTGAGCTTTCGTCTACAGCAGGAGAATGGAGGACAGACGATCTAAAGCACAGGAGATGTAGCCACTGTTAGACAGTGAAGGTCGTTCGGCTGCAGAGTCCAACTTTGGGCTATAAGATCGTGTAGAACTCCAGTGGGTAGGAGACCAAACCTGACTGACACTCGTGATATTTGATGTGACGTTTTACTGTTGAATTAATGGCTATACAAGGAGCTTTCTAGATGGTTGGCTTTTTTGTAGTCTTTGGTAGATTGTCTTGGTGGGTCGGTGTTCGGAAGGCTAGGTCACTGTCTTGGCTAGAAGACCAAACATCAGTGAATACAATGTGTGTGTGTGTGTGTGCTGCTGTCATTAATGCTCCATCAAACTGCTAGTGACCACTATCCTGGACAAACTTGACTACACATGTTATTCTTATACACACAGCGTGGTTGATAACATGTCAAAACACACTTCACCTTGGTCTCCTCACACCACACACACACACACACACCCTGTCATACACACCTGCAGCCCTGCCAAAAGGGAGGTGTTGATTCCTCATTTCCACCACCAGGTGAAGCCTAACAGTGGGGTATGGCAGGCTCGCTCACACACAAAAACACACACACGTGCTTATTTGCTGTGTCTACTAAAGGTGCATGTCTGTATTGATGTGTGGCAAGTCTGTATGTGGCTCTACTGTGTGTGTGTGTGGCGAGCTACCAGGTGTGTGTACCTGTGTGTGTGTGTGGGGAGCTACCAGGTGTGTGTACCTGTGTGTGCGTGGCTCTACCAGGTGTGTGAGTCTGCTGTCCTGACCCCCTGCTCTCTCCTGGTCTCTCCAGACGTGATCAGCATTGAGAAGACCGGAGAGCATTTCCGTCTCATCTACGACGTCAAGGGACGCTTCGCCGTGCACCGCATCACTGCCGAGGAGGCCAAGGTGAGGAGGGGAGGGTAGGGAAGGGAGGGGTGGGGGATACTGACTGTTCACTGAGCAGTGATGAATCTTCTGGTTTTGATGCGCAGAGCTGTGACTATATCCTCTAAGAAGTTCTGAGCTCAGAGACGAGGCGCTCAAACGTCGCCTGTCGTCGTTTACCGGTGGTCTAACGTTCCTCCTTTTTGGTTTCCTCCATCTTTCTCTCCCTCCTCCTCCCCTTCTCCCCTCTCCTTCCCTGCTCTCCTCCCTCTTCCTCGCTGCAGTACAAGCTGTGTAAGGTGAAGAAGATCATGGTTGGCACCAAGGGTGTGCCCAGCCTGGTGACCCACGACGCCCGCACCATCCGCTACCCCGACCCCATGATCAAGGTCAACGACACGGTGCGCATCGACCTGGAGACCGGCAAGATCACCGAGTTCATCAAGTTTGACACCAGTGAGGAGCAGGCGGGGGGGGTTACTTCTTAGGCCTCGTGTTTTTTTTACTAGGGCTGGGAATCTTTTGGTGCCTTTCGATTCAAATCAATTCCTGGGGTCACGAATCGATAAAAGAGTCGATTGTGAATCGCGAAAGACTGAATCGCGATTCAAATGTGAATCAAAATCTTTTCTTTTTCCCAGCCCTAGTTTTTAACCAGCTATCATTTCCGAAGCGAGATGGGAGGCGGTAAGGTTGTAACCCTGTTCTCTTCCTCTACCCTCCCCAGGTAACCTGTGCATGGTGATTGGAGGAGCTAATCTGGGGCGTATCGGTATGATCACCAACAGAGAGAGGCACCCTGGCTCGTTTGACGTGGTTCACGTTAAGGACAGCACTGGGAACAACTTCGCCACCAGGCTCTCCAACATCTTCGTCATCGGCA
Source organism: Mallotus villosus (assembly GCA_903064625.1). Taxonomy (NCBI): domain Eukaryota; kingdom Metazoa; phylum Chordata; class Actinopteri; order Osmeriformes; family Salangidae; genus Mallotus; species Mallotus villosus. Next base: position 18,675 of record CAEFZP010001612.1, read on the forward strand.
AGGTGAGTGGAGGATCACACACACACACGGTGTACACGGGCACTTACACACACATGCACACACACACACGGTGTACACAGGAACATGGTACACACACGTGCTCAGTGTTATGGACTCGGACACTGGTTCCCTGCCCTGGTCTGACGTTTCTCTCTGTCCTCCCTCCCCTTCTGTCCTCCCTCACGCCACCTCTCCCCCTCCCTCCTGTTCTCCGTCTCCAGGGTAACAAGCCCTGGGTGTCAGTGCCCCGGGGTAAGGGCATCAGGCTCACCATCGCTGAGGAGAGGGACAAGAGGATCGCTGCCAAGGCCGGCAGCAGCTAGACCCAGAGCCCCTGGACAACCAGGGCTTCTGGATTTGAATAAAAACATGTTATTTACAACAAAACCAACTCTGGAGTCCGTTTGTTTGTTCCGTTTTCTTGTTGAGGCGCGGGTCGTTTTCGATGGTCTTCCTCGACCAGTCTGGAGAGTGAGAGGGGGACCTCACGGTGGAGAAGGGACATGTTGGAAGTCTGTGCCATGATTAAAAAAACGTCATGAAAAACTGCCAAGTGAGGAACCTTGTGTTCTAGAGCAGGGCTGGTAAAAAGACCAGCCATATCTGATTTAAAATGTGTAAATAAACCATCATGGTTAATAAAACACTGGGATAGTGAGATCTCCATCCTTTTCACACCTGATGCTAATAATTAGCAGTTGAATCAGATTCTTTACCAGAGGGTTGGAGCAGAGACCTACTGGAAGGTTGAGCTCCAGGAATACACACACCTGATTCCAATGAAGGGTTTGTTGTCAAGCTGTGGTAACGACCTGTTCATTATAACCAGGTGTGTTGGAGCAGGAAAACATCTAGGGCAGGGTGCCCTGAAGACCATCTAGGGCAGGGTGCCCTGAAAACCAGCGTTCAAGACCACTGGATTAAAGGATGGAGATCTCACTATCCCAGTGTTTTAGTAACCAGTGCTGGTTTATTTACACATTTCAAATCAGATATGACTGTTCACTTTTCTGTCGTGACCTGTCCTGTTCATCCATTCCTCTCGCCCTCCCTCCCTACACCCCCCTCTTGTGTCTGTCCCACCCCCTCTCTCCACCCCCTCTCTCTATCCCTCTCTCCATCCTTCTCCACCCCCCCCTCTCCATCCTTCTCCACCCCTCCGTCCCTCTCTCATCCTTCTCCATCCCTCTCTCCAACCCCAAAGCCATATGGTGTGCTGTGATCCAGCCTGTACCTCAGCAGAATCCTGGCGTTCTCTATCACCACGACAACACACACCACAGGAGCAGCTCTCTGTGTGTGGTGTGTGTGTGTGTGTGTGTAGAGCATGGGCAAGATATCAGAGGAGGACATGCACCTCCCAGACCAACTTACTCGCTGACACACACACACACCACAACGTCCTTGGCAGGGTCTATTTTTGGGACAGGTGTGTGTGGGTGTGTGATGGAATCTGTGATGTGTGTGTGTAAAGAATTTCTCAACCAAGCTTGACAATATTATGCAGTCAGTTATAAGACAAATTCAGACACGCAGGAAGTGACAACACACACAAATCCCCTCTCTCCCTTTCTCCCTCTGCAGTCCCTCGTCCCAGGAGCAGAGATTAGACACATTAAGGTGAGCGGGGGCCGAGAGACATAAAGAGAGACAGAGAGAGATCTGGTCTGTATGTATATATATCATACATAATGTGTTTTCCTCACTGTCCTATCTCTCTCTTATAGACACATTCTTTGAAACGTAAGATGGACCGAACTCCGGTTCTAGTCTGATGCCACTTGCATCACCCTGTGTAAAGAAGTCCTTTGATCCCACCACTGTGGAGCCTCCACACACACACACACACACACACACAGGCTTGGAGTTGGGCTGATTGAGGGTTAAAAATAAAGTCATATCAGGCCCATAGTTAAAAAAACGGAACCCAAAATAAAATACATTTTAAAACTAGTAAAAGGGGAAAGAGGGAGGGATTAGAGAAGACGGTAGAGGTGAAGAGGAGGGGGGGATGAGGAGGAAAGAGAGGTAGAAAGAGAGAGAGAGAGAGGGAGTGAGCGATGCTAGAGGTGTACAAGCTGAGAGGTGGGCGGGGCTGGTGTAGAAACAATGAATGTAGTCATGGTAGGAAAGGAGAGGGAGGGAGAGGGGGAGCGATAGGAGGGTGGGGACCCGACAGATGTTTCCAATCAACTGCTTCCATGTGATCGACGGATGGAGAGAGGGAGGGATGGAGAGAGGGACGGATGGAGAGAGGGAGGGATGGAGAGAGGGAGGGATGGAGAGTGAATGACTGCACTCTGCAACACAGGGAAAAACGTCTTGCTGATATGATTAGCGTGCACAGAGCTGGGCTGTGTGTGTGTGTGTAGAGTGTGTGTGTGTGTGTGTAGAGTGTGTGTATGCGTGAATGTGTAGAGTGTGTGCGTGTGTAGTGTGTGCGTGTGTGTGTATGACTGCATGACGTTGTCTAGGAGTGGGGCCTCTCCCTTTCTCCTTTTTCTCTTACAACTTGCTAACTTTTCTCTCTCTCAGTTCTCTCTCTCTCTCTCTCTCTCAGTTCTCTCTCTCTCAGTTCTCTCTCTCTCCTCTCTCTCTCTCTCTCTCTCTCTCTCAGTTCTCTCTCTCTCTCTCTCCCAGTTCTCTCTCTCTCATTGCACCCCCCTCTTTACAGCTCTCTTCCCTGTTCACCATCCCCCTCCTCGGAGACACAGACAGACTGCTCGAACAAAAACATTGAGGTGGGCCAAGTTCACGTTGGGGCGGGGTGGGTGGGGGGGGGCCGGGCCAGATGTGTTCTTTAGGGGTGCATTCACAGCTCACACGTAGAGAGAGAGAATGAGGGAGAGAGGCAGAGGGAGAGAAAGAGAGGCATGAGATGGAGAGGGAGAGATGGAGAGGGAGAGATAGAGGGGGAGAGATAGAGAGGGGGAGATAGAGAGGGAGAGATAGAGAGGGGGAGATAGAGAGGGGGAGATAGATAGAGAGTGGAGATAGAGAGGGGGAGATAGAGAGGGGAGAGATAGCGAGGGAGCTATCTAGGGGGAGAGATATAGAGGGAGCTCAGCTAGAGCGTGGGGTAGCTCTAGAGGGGGAGCTCGATCTAGCGTGGGTCTCTAGAGTGGGAGCTCGAGTGGGGGAGATCGCTGTAGAGCTCGTAGCGACTAGAGACTAGCGTCGGGAGAGCTCTCGAGATGGGGGTGCTCACGACCAAAGAGGGAGAGGGAACCCAGAGTTGGTGAAAGTGTATGAACACTTTTCAGTGTTAAAAAGGAAGGAAGAAAGAAAGAGAAAAATAGAGAAAGAAAGAAAGGATTTTCTCCCTGACTGCTTCTCAGCTGCAACAACTGAACTCTCAGTAGCTTAGTTTTCCATGGCAGACTCTGTCAGGGTTCATCTCTTGGTGTGTGTGTGTGTGTGTGTGTGTGTGTGTGTGTGTGTGTTATATGAGATGGCCAGGTGATTCTGGATCTGTGCCAACAGAGGAACAGAACACAGGTCTCGTTAGGTCAGACAGGGTCAGACAGGGTCAAAGGTCATGAGCATGGCAGGGCTGTGGCAGGCCTGTGATAGGAAAGCGCGGGAGGACATAAGAAGAGAGTAAGAGACGACGAAGGAGAGGGTAGAAGGGTTCTGTGCGGATGGGAGCGGAGCTTCTATCGTGACGCGAGGTGAGCGGTGCTGGGAGCGGGCGGAGGGATGGGATGAGGAGTGGGGATTGAAGATGGGATGGGCTCTTACTGGGCTCATGTGGGCGAGTGAGCGGAGGAGGGAAGGGACTAGCGCGCGTCATTGGGGCTCGTCATGGGATGCGACTGGGGAGGGAGGGAGGGTTCGACTGCCAGGGGGAGGGGTGACTGGTGCGAGTGAGCGGGAGGGTGAGGGAGGAGGGGTGACGGGAGGAGAGGTGGAGCGGGAGGGATCTAGGGATGGGAGGAGGGAGGGGGAGAGCGGAGGGGAGGAGAGGGAGGACGCAGAGGGCGAGACTGGTAGGAGAGGGAGCGGAGGAGAAGGGCCGAGAGGTTGTTCGAGGGAGAGGGAGGAGGGAGGGTGGAAGAGGGAAGGGAGAGGAATAGGAAGGGGAGAGATGGGTGGGAGGAGGGGGAGAGGGAGGGAGGGAGTGGGAGGGAGGGAGGGAGGGAGGAGAGGGAGGGAGTGGGAGTGGAGGAGGGAGGAGGAGCCGGGAGCAGGGAGGGAGGGAGGGTAGGGAGGGAGGGAGGAGGGAGGGAGGGATGGGAGGAGGGAGGTGAGGGAGGGAGGGAGGGAAGGAGGGAGGGTAGGGAGGGCGAGGGAGGGAGGGAGGGAGAGGGATGGAGAGAGGAGGGAGGGAGCTGCTGATTACCACTGCGTCGAAAGATTGCAGACGCTCAGGGGATTGATTTATACAAGCCAAGGTTACATGCTCTGACTTGTTATGTTCGGTGTTGTCCAGTCCTGTTTTTGGTCTGTCCAGTCTATGTTCCAGTCACATACCCAACTCTCCACTCCACATCTTTCAGTCACCTCCCAACCAGACCACACCTGTTACCCATCTACACGTTACCTGACACAGTTCATCTACCCTGGTTTTCACAGACTCGGTGCCAGTTAACGTTAGTATTGACGGTAGTTGTGCGGCCTTGCGTTTCAACAGTAAATCTCGCACTTTGAGGTCCATGTTGTTTAATTGTAACGTGTTTATTAAGTTCATGTTCTTATGCTTCTTCCCTTCGCAAGCATTTAGGTTTTCACAATGTATGCTTCATGTGTGATTACCGGCCTTGCTTTGCACTACTGCTAAACTTGTTGGTTCGCTGTAATGATATTAAAATTATTTGGACCTTCATCTCGCTAGGGTGAAGTAGTTTACTGTGCTGCATTTTCCACTGGTACACTCGTCTCTTGCAACTTTTTGGGTCCGTGTTTGTTTAATGTAACTGGTTACTTCATGTTCTTATATGATTCTTCCCCTTTTGGCCTAACTTCTTTTTGTTTTTTCACAATGTATGCTTCAGTGTTTGATTCACCTGCAATGTGTGGATATCTCGGTGTTATGATCTGATGACCTATGCCACTTGTAAAGCTCTCCTGACATTGCTGCGGAGGTCTGACTGTCTGTCTGTGCCTTCACTACCTGTCTCTGTGTTCTACAGACACCATCTACCACACAACGGCTCCATCTCCTCACTCCTCCTGCTGGATTCCACGGGACCCTCCTCACATCATCTCCCTCTGTGTCGGCTACAATAAACCTGGTTCAATACAGAATCATCAGCATCTGAGTATTGCATTTGGGTCACCTGTCGCTCCGGGCAGCCGGAATCACAACACTGCTACACTAACAACTCAAAACATAGAACTTAACTACTTAACTGTTATAATCTTGTCTCGAGGGCATGGTGGAAGAGGGACATTTATTTTTCACTTTTCTGACGCGACGAACATAGGATCGATAATAATATAAAAGGAGTTCAGCAAATATATTGTGCAAAATATTCGATAATATATATTCGAAAAGTAACAAAATATGGTGGGACGATCTATTGTGTCTTTCCAAACTTTGGTCGTGCTAGTCCCTATGGACCGATGCAAACCTACGCCCTTTGGAGGGAGGGAGGGAGAGAGGAGGGTATGTAAGAAATAATGTAACCACAACAGTACTTGGAATCAAGATGGAATGAAACTTAACTCCCCCCACCTCTACTTAGTGCTTCTCTATGCCTCTCCAAATCTATCTTTGTTACTTATATATCTATTTTATAAACCTCTGTCTTTCTCTTATCTATTCACTCTATCTCAAAACTCTCTCTTTATCTAAACATGCGTTTCCAACGAAGTAAGAAGTAAGAGGAAAACTGGCGTTGAAACAATGTTTCCTATTGAAGAAAAATCTAGAGGCGGGAGCAACGGGCAGACAGGGAAGGACGAACAAAACCAAAAAAAAAAAATCAAAAAAAAAAACAAAAAAAAACAAAAACAAACCCCCACCCCCCCCCCCCCCCCCCCCCCCCCCCCCCCCCCCCGTCTCCCTCCTCCCCTCCGCTGTTTGTGACTTCGGGAAACACCAGTCGCGAGACGCTGGAGAGGAGCGAGCACTCGCGCAGCGCAAAATCAATCGCAACGCCAAGAGAACATGAGCGCACCGTACTCGGAACTCGACTCCACCCAAGCGTCTTTTCAACCGGTGTGTGTATAGCACGCAGTTACACGCGTCGCCTACGCTCGGGATACGCGGAGAGTAGTTAAGACAGGTTTGTTACCGGCATCTGGGTGCGGGGCGGCGGAGGTACATAAAAGGCCTTTTGCAAATAAACCTGGACCGATTAGTCCCAAGGATGAGGCTGTGCAAGGCCACGGCCAAGAGGCAGAGCGCCGAGATTCGGGGACTTGTGGATGTTTGCAGTGTCACTCTGTGTCCGTACTCTTAGACAGCGCGCGGATATATCCCGGCTGTCCGTCGCAGTCTGGAGGAGCTCGCGGGCGAGTTGGTGTCTATCTGTCACCGGTCCGGTTCGCTCGAGGGCAGATGTGATCGGTGTACAGAGACACATTTCCGCGCTTGCCTCAAAAAGGGCCACCACCGAAATAAAAGTAAGAGTGGGAGCGGGAGCGGGAGAATATGTATCAGACATGTTCAGTCTCTGAAGGACGAAACCGTGGCGGATGAGGGTGAAGTGGAGTAAATGTGAGAGGGGGACGTTGGCAGTGTAGTGTTCAGCCGAGTGGTTGTGGGAGCTGGGAGTGATGAGGGTGTGGAAGGTGGAGTTGCAGTAATCGGTGAATGTGCTGGTGCGTTCTCAACGTGACTGTACGGTCAGCTGTCAAGATAGCCCTCGCCAAGTCCACCCATCTGTCTCTCTCTCTCTGTGTTTTTTGTCACCTGCCCTTTACACCCCACCAAACACAAAAACAGTCTTTCGCGCTTCCGAGGGGTTTGTAAGTCCCAACGGCATGTTGTGTGTGAAGTGTAGTGGTTCTCCATCTCTGCTCTCACCTCCCTGCTCTCCCTATCGTTCGCGCTCGCGATCGCAGCGCGTCAGGGGGAATACGTCATTAAAACAGATCTCCACGTTGAATTAATCGTTAACGGCCGATCGCTGGGTGATTGAGATACCTCTGCGGGGTCACGGAGAGGTATTAATTAAACCCGGCTGCTCGCGCTCATGGTTGTGCGAGTAGACCGGTTCCGTCCATGGTAGTATGCGGTGACTCTTTCCAAAGCGACACGCAGTATTATAACAGACATTTCCAACACAAAAACCAGAGCATGGCTTCCCCTGCTGACCCACATCGTGTGTGTGTGTGTGTGTGTGTGTGTGTGTCGTGTGTGAGAGAGAGAGAGGGTGAGTTCAGAGTTTAAAAGTAAAAACTAAATGATGCAGTAGCAGTTGGGGGGGGAGAAGAGGGCGCGGGGACGGAGCGGAGATTGGGGCGGATAGCGAGGGGGAGGTAGCTGAAGAAATT
>CAEFZP010001613.1:0-30716 GCA_903064625.1 Mallotus villosus
GACAGAAAGGAGAGAGAGTTGAAGCCGCTTCACTGTGCAGCAGAGCAACATGTGTGTGTTGTGTGTGTGTGCGTGTGCGTGAGTGTGTGTATGTGTGTGTGTGTGTATGTGTGTGTGTGTGTGTGTGCGTCTCTCCAACATCCACGTACGTGAACACCTCTGTGCCCCAGCCTGCAGACAGCGTAAAGAGGCGTGGCCCCAGTCTCGGGCGGTTGATTGCTCCGCCACAATTGGCCGACATGGACATGGAAATCCCCAAGACGATCACGCCCACGATAGGTGGAATCAGATCTGGGGGGGCGGGAGTATTCCTCTGTTCGCCCAATGGGAGTATGCAAAGCATCAGCATGGCTGTGCCCACCACCTACAGACGAGAGACAGACACAGTTACACGGAAACAGCTTGGAGTGGGAACGACATGACCCAGCACACACACTCTCACCTGCCTCACCCAGCACACCCCCCCCCTCTCACCTGACTCACCCAGCACCCCCCTCCCCCTCTCACCTGACTCACCCAGCACCCCCCCCATCTCACCTGCCTCACCCAGCACACACACCCCCCCTACTCACCTGCCTCACCAGCACACACACTCTCACCTGACTCACCCAGCACACACCACCCCCCACTCTCACCTGACTCACCCAGCACCCCCCCCCTCTCACCTGCCTCACCCAGCACCCCCCCCTCTCACCTGCCTCACCCAGCACTCTCACCTGACTCACACTTCTCACCTGCCTCACCCGCACACCCACTCTCACCTGACTCACCCAGCACACCCCCCCCCTCTCACGGACTCACTCTCACTGATCCAGGGAAGCTGTTGCCCAGTGACAGGGTCTCTGAGGGATATGTAGCGAAGATAGACGCTGTCTCGTTTGGGCCATACACAGTCAACACCCCCCCACTAAACTCCATGATAGCATCTGGGCCAGGCAGAGAGAAAGCAAAGGGTTATACCTTAGAACATAACCTGAACAGTATGTTTGTTTGTGTGTGTCTATGTAGGTGTGTGTGTGGAGTGTGTGTGTGTGTGTGTGTGTGGAGTGGTGTGTGTGTGTGTGTGTGTGTGTGTGTGTGTGTTTGGGGGTCTCACTGACCATAGTACACCAGGAACACCAGTCCTGACGCCAGGTAGGCTCCCAGCAGTGTGTGTGTGGTGTGTGTGTGTGTGTGTGTGTGTGTGGAGTGTGTGTGTGTGTGTGTGTGTGTGTGTAAGGCTCTCACTGACCGTAGTACACCAGGAACACCAGTCTGACGCCAGGTAGGCTCCCAGCAGTGTGTGTGTGTGTGGAGTGTGTGGTGTGTGTGTGTGTGTAAGGCTCTCACTGACCGTAGTACACCAGGAACAACCAGTCCTGATGCCAGGTAGGCACCCAGCAGTGTGTGTGTGTGTGTGTGTGTGTGGAGGGTCTCACCGTAGTACACCAGGAACACCAGTCCTGACGCCAGGTAGGCTCCCAGCAGTTGGCAGAGGATGTAGGGCAGCAGACGGTTTCCAGGGCACCCGGCCCAGCACACAGAAACTAAGAGACACGGCAGGGTTCAGGTGGGCTCCTGGAGGAGGACGAGACGGGCGAGGGGAGGAGGAGGAGGAGAGGAGGAGGAGAGACAGAGAGGAGAGGAGAGGAGGAGGCGAGACAGAGAGGAGGAGATGAGTAGGAGGAGAGAAGGAGGAGGGACGAGGTGAGAGGAGGAGGAGAGGAGGAGGAGGAGGAGACAGAGAGGAGGAGACAGAGGAGACAGAGAGGAGGAGGAGAGGAAGAGAGGAGGAATGGACATTGAATTGTGTGAACACCAGACCTTTCTGAGGCAATAAATCCACAATCTTACAACTACTGAGTCACCTCATGGGCCTTTAAGTTGTTTACACCAAAACGCATTATCCACGCTTTGCTGAATGTGAGAGGGTGAGGTGAACTAATGAATGAATGAAGGAATGAATGGGTGGATGGATGAACAGGTTGATGGATGGTTGTGCTGAAGACTACCAGACTGTTTACCTGAGATCCCCTTAGAGAGATACATGGCAAGCATCACTCCCACAGAGAAAGCCATGTTGACCGAGAGGAACTGTCCTTAGTCTCTCTGCTGGTCTTCACTGAGCTGCTGCAGAACAGCCAAACATCTACAGGAGAGGAGAGAGGAGACGGGGCGAGATGCGGGAGAGGGCGCAGAGGGGCAGAGGGGAACGAGGGGAGAGGGTGTAGAGGGCGATGAGCAGCGAGAGTGACGAGGCGGAGACAGGGGTCGTAGGGGCGAGAGCGGAATAGCTCTAGAGACGGGGAAGAGGCGGAAGACCGATGGCGCGGGAAGAGTCGCGACGAGGCGACCTCGGTAGAGCGAGGAGGGCGAGAGGGGACAGATGCGGGTACTGTGAGCTGCGGAGTAGGCGGAGTGAGAGGGGCAGTAGGGAGAGGGGAGAGGGGATCGATCGAGCGTGAGAGGGGACGAGGATCGAGAGCGGCGACGCGGAGGGTTGGCGAAGAAGGGATGGAGTGCCAGATGGAGGGAGAGCGGGCGAGAGGGGAGAGGGGAGGAGAGAGGACGAGAGGGGTGAGAGCGGGAGAGAGGGAGAGGGTGAGCAGGGGGCCGAAGAGGGCGAGAGAGCGCGCCGCTAGCGCAGGGGCCGAGAGGGGACGGCAGGGGAGAGGCGAGATTGCGGAGAGGACCGATCCCTCGGACGAGGCGAGAGGGTGGGCTTCCAGCGAGAGGGGCACGACTGCGTGCGAGAGGGGCGACTAGAGCGGGACTGGTCGTCCCTCGGAACGAGCGGGGAGACGCGCGAGGACTCACGACTGGGCGAGTTCGGACGAGCGCGACTGATTGGGGACATGATTGCGGAGATGGGGCATGAGGGGAGGATCCCACTTGAGGGGAGAGGGCGAGGGGATAGGGGAGAGGGCGATGCAGTGAGGCGAGACTGAGGGAGGGTCGAGAGAGGGGGACGCAGGGGAGGGCCTAGCGTCGTCGCCCTAAGAGAAAACGGCGTGAGTAGGGCTGCAGCCGATAGAGCGTGAGAGGGGAGAGGGTGCGCTTACTGTCGCTACTATGGCGTATGAGGGTGAGAGCCGGGAGAGGGGACGAGGGGCAGAGGGGACCTCGAGGGGACGGAGGGGACCAGAGAGGCAGAGAGGACGAGTACGGGGAAGGGAGATGCTGGATGAGGGGCGATGAGGGGAGAGGGGACATTGTGAGGGGAGAGGGGTGATGAGGGAGAGGAGAGAGGGGTAGGGGGGACAGGGGGAGGGACGAGGGGTGCTTATGGGAGACGAGGGGACGAGGGACGAGCGGGAGGGACGAGGGGACGAGCGGTCGATCGCAGGGCGATGAGGGAGAGGCGAGTCACTTGAGCAGTGGGACGAGGGAGAGGGCGAGAGGGGAGAGGGGAGAGGGGAGAGAGGTGAGGGTGAGTGAGAGGGGCAGGAGAGGGGGTGAGAGGGAGCGAGAGGGGAGAGGGGAGAGGGGAGAGGGAGAGTAGAGGGTGAGAGGGGAGAGGGGAAGCGAGAGGGAGAGAGGCGGACGAGCGGGAGAGGGGAGAGGGGATGAGGGGAGAGCGGGAGAGGGAGAGAGGCGAGGGGAGAGGGGAGAGGAGAGGGGAGAGCAGAGGAGAGGGGAGAGGGGGAGCGAGAGGCGGAGAGGGGACGAGAGGCGGAGAGGCGGAGAGAGGGAGAGGGGAGAGTGAGGGGTAGTGAGCGGAGAGAAGAGGAGAGAGTGAGGGGACTGAGGAGGAGAGAAGAGGCGAGGGGGGAGGGGTAGTGAGAGTCCAGAGGAAGTGGCACACGCACAACACATGCTTGTGGGGACGACACTCGACCTTTCCAAGCAAGGACAAAAAGACTACACACTACACAACTGTGATGTACAAATTACAAAACACCTACTCTTCAACTTCATAGTAATAAATATCTAAATTGCCCTCAGAATATGTGGTGTGGAAACTCATTTACTATGTACGGGTCATAAAATTCTGATATGGTTCTTTCGCGAGCTAAGAAAATCAGGGCACTCTGTAAACACTACAGGATCAACACAGAATTAAACGTTATATGATAGATTCATTAGTTGCACACATACTGCTTTATGCATCATTTCCTTCTACCTTTTTACAGAGAATATCCTTACATAAATATGATTAGATCAAAGTGATCAGAAGTGTTTGTGTGAGCGCTCGTCCTCTCGTACTTACCAGCAGGACGAAGGTCCCCAGCAGCTCTCCCAGACACTCCGGAGCAGAGGGTCGGTCACCCTCAGGAGCCTGCGCCTCGTCCCCCTCTTCGAGGGAGGGGGCTAGGGGGGGCTGGGGGGGGCTAGGGGGGGCTCACCTTGTCCCCCAGTCCTGCTGGGTTTCCAAACTCCTGCAGGTTCTTCATCATACAGTCTGGTGTTCTGTCTGTCTCTGCTGGACTCAACCTGTCTGTCTGTCTGTCTGTCTCTGCTGGGCTCACCTGTCTGTCTGTCTCTGCTGGACTCACCTGTCTGTCTGTCTGTCTGTCTCTGCTGGACTCACCTGTCGGGTTCTCTCTCTCTCCTGTCTGTCTCTGCTGCGCTCACCTGTCTGTCGGTCTCTGCTGGGCTCACCTGTCGGTCTCTGCTGTGCTCACCTGTCTGTCTGTCTGTCTGTCTGTCTCTGCTGGACTCACCTGTCTGTATGTCTGTCTGTCTGTCTCTGCTGGACTCACCTGTCGGTCTGTCTCTGCTGGACTCACTGTCGGTCTCTCTCTCTCTCTCCTGTCTGTCTCTGCTGGACTCACCTGTCTGTCTGTCTGTCTGTCTCTGCGGACTCACCTGTCGGTCTCTCTCTCTCATGTCTGTCTCTTGCTGCGCTCACCTGTCTGTCTGTCTGTCTGTCTGTCTGCTGCTGGACTCACCTGTCGGTTCTCTCTCTCTCTCCTGTCTGTCTCTGCTGCGCTCACCTGTCTGTCTGTCTGTCTCTGCTGCCCACACCTGTCTGTCTGTCTGTCTGTCCTCTGTCTGTGTCTGATGATGGTGGTGGAGATGCTGGTGTTGGTCTGTGTTCCTGATGGATCAGTGCAGTGTAGATGTAGTCAGTATCCATGTGTGGGTTCTCCTCGCTAAGATCACATGTCCTCACACGTCTGACACACAAGACTCCCTCACACCAACCTGCTCATCCCATCCCTGCTCATATCAAACAGCATCTAATATCTGCCTTGGACTTTCACCTCCACAACCATAAACATGTCACCATAACAAACATGAAAGACAATAAGCGGTCTCCTTGTTCGTGTTTATAAAAGGAGGGTATTTGTGTTATTAGAATTTGAACTTAAACATGCTTTTATAATTCAGCTGTGTTCCTGGTCACTGTCCAGCAGTATCCACCTTTCTACAGTATTTATCTTTAGTTTATATCTGTATTTACTGAAGTAGCTCTTTTTAGGATTGAGTATTAAGCAAATACTAATGTGTTTGTAATTCACAACTCATGAAAATTCATAAGTCATAAAATTGGTTGTGTTGAAAAATCTGTCTTGGTTTGTTAATAATGCATGTATGGATTCATTTAACAGAGTAAAACATCTCAAATGACGTACAGGGAGATTTGAACCAACATCCTCCTGATCTTCAGTAAAAGGCTCTATTCCCTGTGCTACATCCATTCCCATTATTAGTCATATGTGCCTATATTTAGTGTATAACCCAGTTACTGACGCTCCTAACCACCTGACACCCTGAGGTGTGACGGAGGTCAGGGTGACCTCACGGGACAAGCTGTGCATGTTTATATTCAGCTTTGACTTTGCTAATGAAGCTAATCGTTTAACAGTTATGAAGTTTAATCCCCCTAATAAATAGATCAGTAGATATTGATTATTCAAGAACTAAAGTACGCTTGACCAGTTTCAAGTGTGTTCTGTCTGTGTGTGTGTGTGTGGGTGTGTGTGTGGCGTGTGTGGTGTGTGTGTGTGTGTGTGTGGCTGTGTGTGTGTGTGTGTGTGTTGTGTGTGTGTGGTGCTGTGTGTGGTCTCTGTGTGTGTGTGTGGTTCTGTACACATGTAACCATTTGTTTTGAGTTAATGATTGAAATGAGTCTTCTGATTAGTTAGCTAATTTATCTAATTTCTGATGGTATCTTTCTGCGAGTGAGTTGTAAAGCAGGTAGTATTATAGGATAGGTGTAAAGATGTTACAGCTACACACAGGCGGAGGTTTCAAGCCTTCAGAGGCAGATTTGACTCGATGCTGCTCAGGTCACTTCAGAGGCAGTAAAAGTGAGATAAAGGAAACCTTGGAGTGGCGTGATATGGCAGCGCTATCAGATCTCTCCACAGCACCTCGTCCCAGGTGACACTAAGGGACACCTGCTCTGTGCCTCCCTGGTCTTCAGAGAGGAGGGGAGGGGAGGGGAGGGGAGGGGAGGGGAGAGGAGGGGAGGGGAGGGGAGGGCGGGAGGGGAGAGGAGAGGAGAGGAGGGGAGGAGGGGAGGGGAGGGGAGGGGAGGCGGTGAGGGGGAGGGGAGTGCGGAGAGGAGAGGAGAGGAGGGAGAGGAGAGGACGAGGAGAGGGAGAGGAGAGGAGAGGAGAGGAGAGGAGAGGAGAGGAGAGGAGGGGAGGGGAGGATGGGGGGAGGGGAGAGGGGACCTCGTAACGCAGGATCTAGTCTGCTTCCCCAGCTCCGCCTACAGGCTAGGCCATGTACTGCATGTGAATAAAAAGCAGGTTCATGTTAGGATTTATTAACACTTATTTGAGGAGGAATATAAGATACAATTCAACACATTAAAACTGCATTAAAAAAATGTAGCTTCCTATAATGAACAGGTGAATATATTACAGGACGTGACAAGGAGGGCTGCTACAAACATGGAACACGAAAAACAGCTGCTTGTTTCTTGAAATCATTTACACAGTCGCAGTTAAACGCATATTTATCCTTCATTGTTTCCAAGCCGTGTTACGAGCCGTGTTCCTATTGGTGCAGAACCGGTCGTGTTCGGGAGGCATCCCTGATCTCATGTCCAGGATGAGAGCCCCACTAGAACCTTACTATGGTCAACGGAGTTACTGTACCCCGTAGGGGAAGGGGGCCTTCTCAGGGTTGCCAAGGCAACACAGAAGCCCCACCTGGAGCTGAGGAGATGGTCTCTGGGTTCCTGGGACAAACCGTGTCAGAGTCTTGAGATGTCCTGATGATGAGATGTCCCTGTGAGAGAGAACTGCCCTCAAGCTGCAGAGAGAACTGCCCTCAAGCTGCCCTCAAGCTGCAGAGAGGAACTGCCCTCAAGCTGCCCTCAAGCTGCAGAGAGAACTGCCCTCAAGCTGCAGAGAGAACTGCCCTCAAGCTGCCCTCAAGCTGCAGAGAGAACTGCCCTCAAGCTGCAGAGAGAACTGCCCTCAAGCTGCCCTCAAGCTGCAGAGAGAACTGCCCTCAAGCTGCAGAGAGAACTGCCCTCAAGCTGCCCTCAAGCTGCAGAGAGAACTGCCCTCAAGCTGCAGAGAGAACTGCCCTCAAGCTGCCCTCAAGCTGCAGAGAGAACTGCCCTCAAGCTGCCCTCAAGCTGCAGAGAGAACTGCCCTCAAGCTGCAGAGAGGATGAGTCCTCAAGCAGAGAGGATGAGTCCTCCCATCAGGACGACTGTGAGAGGATGAGGCTGGTGTTGAGAGGGCGGTGCAGTAGCACCTCCACAGGCCCAGGGGGGCAGTCTTCTGATCAGAGTCCAGACCTCCAGGCGCCTCATCCCCACCACACTCACACCCTGGATCTCCAACACCTCGTCTGCGGGACACACCTTGTTCACTGGGCCTCCTGAGGAGAGGAGGAGGGAGGAAGGGAGGGAGGGGAGGGAGAGGGAGGGAGGGAGGGGAGGGAGGTGAGGGAGGGAGGGGGGGAGGGAGAGGGAGGGAGGGAGGGAGGGAGGGAGGGAGGAGGGAGGGACGAGGGGAGGGGGAGGGGAGGGAGGGAGGAAGGAAGGAAGGGAGGGAGGGAGGGATGGAGAGAGAGGGAGGGAGGGAGATGAGGGGAGGGAGAGAGGGAGCAGAGAGGGAGGGAGAGGAGGGAGGGACGAGGGGGAGGGAGGGGGGGGAGGGAGGGAGAGAGGGAGGAGAGAGAGAGAGGGAGGGAGAGAGAGGGAGGGAGAGAGGGAGGGAGAGGGGAGGGAGGGGGGAGGGAGAGGGAGGGGGGGAGGGAGGGAGGGAGGGAGGGGGGGGAGGGAGGGAGGGAGGGGAGGAGGGAGGGAGAGGGGGAGGGAGGGAGGGAGGAAGGAAGGAAGGGAGGGAGGGAGGGAGGGAGGGAGGGAGGGGAGGGAGGGAGGGAGGGAGGGAGGGGAGGGGGGGAGGGAGGGAGGGAGGGGGGGGGGAGGAGGGAGGGAGGGAGGGAGGGAGAGAGGGAGGGAGAGGGGGAGGGAGGGGGGGAGGGAGGGAGGAGGGAGGGGGGGAGGGAGGGAGGGAGGGAGGGAGGGAGGGAGGGAGGGAGGGAGGGAGGGAGGGAGGGAGGGAGGGGAGGGAGGGAGGGAGGGAGGGAGGGAGGGAGGGAGGAGAGAGAGAGTGGGAGGGGCGTTATTTATATAAACTTCCAGGAATCTTCTAGTATCTCCAAGAATGACTGGAGTGTGCAGTTCAGGGCGAGGCTCAATGTGGGCGGGGCTTAACGTTTTGATTGACACTGGGCTCGCAAGATACATGTCACAATCACCTACTGTTGCACAGCTCCTCTCAATGCTGTTGTGTTTATATCTTATTTAAAGGGCCAGCTCCACGGATGGTCTGTCAGGTTTACAAAACAGCCTGAAGAGATCCCTTACAGATCAGCGGCCACACGCGTGTGTTAGTGTGGTTGTTCTGCCACATGCGTGTGTTAATGTGGTTGTTTCTGCCACACGCGTGTGTTAGTGTGGTTGTTCTGCCACATGCGTGTGTTAATGTGGTTGTTCTGCCACACGCGTGTGTTAGTGTGGTTGTTCTGCCACATGCGTGTGTTAATGTGGTTGTTCTGCCACACGCGTGTGTTAGTGTGGTTGTTCTTACCCAGGAAGATCTTCTGGACGCTGAGTGGACGGTCTCCCAGACTGCCCAGACCTCCTTCCAGACTGAAGCCCAGATCTCTGCTGCCCTTCTCCAGCCTCACGCACAGACGCTGGCCTGGGACACGGTGACCATTACACACACATACACAAACACACACGCACACAAACACATAAACACACACGCAAACACACACTTAACACACGCACATGTTTGCAGATCCAAGTGTAAACACGAGTTCGGGCCGAGCCTTGGTGTTGTTGCAGTGCTGCCCTCTCACCTGTGTTGGTGGGCGGGGTCTCACCTGTGTTGGTGGGCGGGGTCTGTTTCCGCCCCTGTATGTCTGCTCCAGTCACACCCTTCACGGGCATGGAGGCCACGCCCCTCCGCAGCACGACCACGCCATCCCCAGGGGTCCTGGCCTTCCTCAGCGTCCTCAGAGCCTGCCAGTGGGCGGAGCCAGACAGCGACGTGCCGTTGATGGACAGGACCAGGTCGCCCTCCCTGATGGAGCCTTCCTGAGCTGCTACCCCGGAGGAGAACACCTGTGGACCTGTAGAGGAGAGAGCAGGGTTAGGGAGGTGTGGGGTTACTGTCTGGGGTGTGTGGGCAGCAGGGAGGGAGGTGTGGGGTTATTGTCTGGGGTGTGTGGGCAGCAGGGAGTGAGGTGTGGGGTTACTGTTGGGGTGTCTGGGTAGCAGGGAGGGAGGTGTGGGGTTATTGTCTGGGGTGTGTGGGCAGCAGGGAGGGAGGTGTGGGGTTAATGTCTGGGGTGTGTGGGCAGCAGGGTTAGGGAGGTGTGGGGTTACTGTCTGGGGTGTGTGGGCAGCAGGGTTAGGGAGGTGTGGGGGTTACTGTCTGGGGTGTGTGGGCAGCAGGGAGGGGGGTGTGGGGGTTACTGTCTGGGGGTGTGTGGGCAGCAGGGTTAGGGAGGTGTGGGGTTACTGTCTGGGGTGTGTGGGCAGCAGGGTTAGGGAGGGTGTGGGGTTACTGTCTGGGGTGTCGGGCAGCAGGGAGGGGGGTGTGGGGTTACTGTCTGGGGTGTGTGGGCAGCAGGGAGTGAGGTGTGGGGTTACTGTCTGGGGGTGTCTGGGCAGCAGGGAGGGAGGTGTGGGGTTACTGTCTGGGGTGTTTGGGTAGCAGGGAGTGAGATGTGGGGTTACTGTCTGGGGTGTCTGGGCAGCAGGGAGGGGGGGTGTGGGGTTACTGTCTGGGGTGTCGGGTAGCAGGGAGTGAGATGAGGGGTTATTGTCTGGGGGTGATTGGGTAGCAGGGAGAGAGCAGGGTTAGGGAGGTGTGGGGTTACTGTCTGGGGGTGTGTGGGCAGAAGGGAGTGAGGTGTGGGGGTTAATGTCTGGGGTGTTTGGGTAGCAGGGAGGGAGGTGTGGGGGTTACTGTCTGGGGTGTGTGGGCAGAAGGGAGTGAGGTGTGGGGTTACTGTCTGGGGTGTCTGGGAAGCAGGGAGGGAGGTGTGGGGTTACTGTCTGGGGTGTCTGGGCAGCAGGGAGTGAGGTGTGGGGTTATGTCTGGGGTGTATGGGCAGCAGGGAGGGGGGTGTGGGGTTACTGTCTGGGGTGTGTGGGCAGCAGGGTTAGGGAGGTGTGGGGTTACTGTCTGGGGGTGTGTGGGCAGCAGGGAGGGAGGTGTGGGGTTACTGTCTGGGGTGTGTGGGCAGCAGGGAGTGAGGTGTGGGGGTTACTGTCTGGGGTGTGTGGGCAGCAGGGAGGGAGGTGTGGGGTTACTGTCTGGGGGTGTGTGGGCAGCAGGGAGTGAGGTGTGGGGGTTACTGTATGGGGGTGTGTGGGCAGCAGGGAGTGAGGTGTGGGGTTACTGTCTGGGGTGTGTGTGGGCAGCAGGGAGGGAGGTGTGGGGTTACTGTCTGGGGTGTCTGGGTAGCAGGGAGGGAGGTGTGGGGTTACTGTCTGGGGTGTCTGGGTAGCAGGGAGGGAGGTGTGGGGTTACTGTCTGGGGTGATGCCGCTGACTCGGGTCAGTCCAGTCTGTTTGACTCACGGTGACAGGCTTGTTCTGGTCCTCGCCCCCGGCAACAGTGAAGCCCAGGCCGATGCCCACCTCCTTATGGAGAACCACCACCTGCACGTCCTCATAGTTCTGGAGGAGGAGAGAGGGGAGGAGGAGGGGGGGAGGGGGAGGAGGGGGGGGAGGGGGAGAGGGGGGAGGAGGAGAGGGAGGAGGAGGAGGAGAGGGGGAGAGGGGGGAGGAGGAGAGGGGGGAGGAGGAGAGGGAGGAGGAGGAGGGAGAGGGGGAGAGGGGGGAGGAGGAGAGGGGGGAGGGGGGGAAGAGGAGAAGGGGAGGAGGAGGAGGAAGAGGGAGGAGTTAACCCTAACCACTTCCAATTGAGGGAAGAAGTCTTGGCCGCGAGTGGGGTCTGGCACGCTGGTTTGAGTAAGCTCTACCTGCAGGGTGTCGTCTCCAAGGCTCCGAACATCATCCAGCAGCCGGTCCAGCTCCTCGCTGTCCAGGACAGACACACAGGAGAGGGCAGACATGTCTGAGCTCAGGGAGGCCGAGCGGCCGGGAGGCCAGTCCTCCAGCTCAGCCTCCGTCTCGTAGTCCACACCCCCGAAGTTACACAGCTCAGCCAGGCTGGGGGGCACAGACACAGACACAGGGTCAGACACAGGGTCAGACACAGACACAGACACAGACACAGGGTCAGACACAGACACAGACACAGACACAGACACAGACACAGGAACAGACACAGGAACACACACAGGAACACACACAGGAACAGACACAGGAACAGGAACAGACACAGGAACAGACACAGGAACAGACACAGGAACACACACAGGAACAGACACACAGGAACAGACACAGGAACACACACACAGGAACAGACACAGGATCAGACACAGACACAGGGTCAGACACAGGAACACACACACAGGAACAGACACAGGATCAGACACAGACACAGGAACACACACAGGAACAGACACAGGAACAGACACACAGGAACAGACACAGGGTCAGACACAGACACAGGAACAGACACAGACACAGACACAGACACAGGATCAGACACAGACACAGGAACAGACACAGACACAGGATCAGACACAGACACAGACACAGACACAGACACAGGAACAGACACAGGAACAGACAGACAGGTATTGAGAGTGTTACTTTAAATACAAAAAATGTTAAAGTATGGGAAATTCATGTTTACTTTCGATTGCTTTGTTTGATCAACCACTCACCTGAGACAGAAGCTCCTGCGATCTGATTGGCTCATGTTGCTGGTGATGGTTACAGAGGATTCGTCCGAGTCGTAGTTGGAATCCTCGTCCTTCTCTGTCCCCTCATCGTCCTCCTCCTCTGAGTCCCAGCGCTCGATCTTACGGTTCAGTCCGGCGACCCACGCGTCCAGGTCCCCCCCGCTCTGAGGGAGGCTGCTGAGGGAGGCCAGGGGGAGGGGGGGGACCAGGGAGGTGTGAGGCTGGGCTGCGGGGGTGAGGACAGGAGAGCCCCCCTGCACCCTGCCTGCCTCCAGGGCCTCCTGGGGGGAGAGGGGAGAGCCCTCCTGGGGGGAGAAGGGGGAGTTGTGGGGGGTGTTGGTGGGGGTTTGGTCATTGTCCCTGTCTGGAGAAGGACAGGTCAGGGCTGGGGCTGTGCTGGAGCTCTGCTATCTCAGTACGGCTGCTGTTGTTATTGAAGTTCGACAGCTTGATGGAGGCAGCCTCCTTCCTCCTGTTCCTGCCCTGGGGTGTGAAGGGTCTCTCTGGCTCAGCAGGTGGGCTGGAACTGGTCTCACCCACAGGAGAGGCTCTGTGAAGTCTCTCTCTGGTCTCACCCACAGGAGAGGCTCTGTGAGGTCTCTCTCTGACTCCTCCATTGAGTGGAAGCTCCATCTTGTCCTTCAGTTTGAGATATTTACTGGGTCCAACTTCACTCTCCTCTGCTCGGCCTCTCTCCTGCACTCCTCCCCCTTCAGCCTCTCTCTCCTTCTCCTTCCTCTGAGCCTCTCTCTCCTTCTCCCTCCTCTCAGCCTCTCTCTCCTTCTCCCTCCTCTCAGCCTCTCTCTCAGCCTCCTCTCTTCCTTCTCCCTCCTCTCAGCCTCTCTCTCAGCCTCTCTCTCCTTCTTCCTCCTCTCCCACCTCAGCCCAGTCTCATCTACAGACGCTGACCTCACTGACCAGCCTCTCTCCTTCTCCCTCCTTTCAGCCTCTCTCTCCTTCTCCCTCCTCTCAGCCTCTCTCTCAGCCTCTCTCCTCTCCCACCTCAGCCCAGTCTCATCTACAGACGCTGACCTCACTGCCCAGCCTCTCTCCTTCTCCTCCTCCTCCTCTCCTCTGCCCGGGAGCCTCCCCAGAGCTTCACTGGAGCGCTCCTCTTCACCTCCTCACCCCTCGTTCCTCTCCCCCGTTCTCCTCCTGAATCCACCCCGTCCCTCTCGTCCCTCGCTCCCTCCCACCGCCCTCTCCTTCCCCCCAGACCCTGACCCCTCCCAGGGCTGGCTCGGCTGGCTCTCTCCCCAGCCTTCCCCAGGCGCTCGGGGACAGAGAAGGCCCGTCGGGGCTTCTGGAAGTCCCACTGGGTCCTCTGGGTCAGGGTCTCAAACTGGTGGATCTTGTTCTTGACGCTGGCGGCGGAGGGAGCCACTAACGCCCTCCTGCCACTGGGCGGAGCTGTGCTTCTCTGGGGGCTGGGCTCAAACACGTCTTCAGTGATGCTCCCCTCGCGAGCCACGCTCCTGACACACGCCGGGGTCCTGGGGGAGGGGTCAGGGGTCGCTCTGCTGCTCATCTGATTGGTCGAGAGGAGTTTTGACCCCAGGTTGACCCCTGATGGTTCAGGTGTGGAACTGGCCTCCTTCTCCAGATCTCTCTTGCGTGCTGGAGCTCCCCTGTCCTCTCTCCCACCCCTTCACCCTCTCGGCCCATCCCACCGCTTCTCTCTCCGTTGTTTGTCTTTACGTCTTTCCCACTCCTCTCCTGTCGGTCTCAGGGGGAGGAGAGAGCGATGGCTTCCTGAGAGCCCTGGACGGCTCCTCCTCTGAGGGAGGAGTGTGAGGGCGTGTACGCAGACCTGTCAGCTCTGCTCTGAGCTGCCACAGTGAGCTTACTCCTGGCCCTGTCCAGAGACCTGGTGCTGTACTCCAGCGCCCCTCTTCTCTGGGCGATCTTCCCCAGCTCAGAAGGCTTCCTCTGGGCTTGGCCCTGCCGCTCCACCCCTGGAGCTCTCTCCCTGCTCCCGACACTGGAGACCCAGAGGGCGTGACGTCCTGAGTGCTCGGCGCTGTGTCCACACCGTTCCTCTCTTCCCTGAAGAGACGCTTAGGAAAGGCTCCTCCCCCCTCGCACGACCCCCTCCTCCACGGGCTGATGGGGGAGGAGTTAGGGATGAAGTCTGTGGTTGACTTCCTGCGCTGGGCCAAGGCTCCGCCCCCGTCAGGCTCTGACAGAGGCCAGTCTCCGATGGGGGCGGAGTAACCGCTTGGTCCTGGGGTTGGAGTCCTCTGCTTTCTCAGAGCCGTAGAGCCTCTCGATCCTCTCCCAGATGCTCTGGCTCCTGGTCCCAGACGTCCCTGCGTCCCTGAGCCCAGAGCCTGCCTGGGGCCTCAGTCTGGTGGGCAGGGACTGGACCCCATCAGCCCTCTGCAGGGCCAGGGTCGCACGACTCAGCTCAGCCCCCGTCCTCCCTTCCTCCCCCCTCAGACCAGAGGGGTCATAGTTCAGAGCCCTGGACAGCCCGCGGCCCCGCCCCCCCTCCACCTTCGTCTCCAGACTCTCAGCCCGTCTCAGCGTGCTCCCTCCCCGGCGCCCAGAGAACTCTCCGGTCTGGCGTCCCTCCTCTTGGCTGGCCCCGCCCCCTCGCTCACTCCAAACTGGTCAGGTTCAGCTTCCTGCTGTCCGTCACGGCCCCGTCTCCGCCCACCGGCCCGGGACACCCCCCCCCGCTGGCCTCCCCAGGCTCAGCCCCCGCCTCACTCACAGCCCCGTTCTGCCGCCGCTGGCCCGGGGGCCGGGGGGGCCTGGTGGCCGGGGGCCTCTCCGCCCTCAGGGGAAGGAGGCTCGGTCCAGGCTGCGTCTTGGCAGCCATGTTGTCCTTCATGCTGGACTCTCTCTCTGTGGTCTCCTCTCTGGAGCCCCCTGGGCCGTGCCCCACGCCCCCCTGTCCCCCCCTCCTGCTCCCTGACAGGACCTCCTGTCTGTGTGGGGCACGGCGTGTTGGGGAGAGGGTGAAGGGAGGCCCTGGGCCTGGCCTGCTGATCTCACACACCGGCCTGGAGGGCAGGTCCATGCTCTGAGCTCTGAGCCCTGGAGCACGTGCAGCGTGCAGTCAAACAAAAGACCAGAGAGAGTCACGGTTTAGGGCTTCAGCGATCCGTTCACCATGGAAGAAGAGAGAAGGCAGTATGTCCAGATCAGGTTCCAGGATCTGCTGAAGACAGCGAGGTAGATATGTCACTGTGGTCACGCTGTAGTCCTGTCCCCTCCGGTGGCCTCCAGGACGCAGGCTCAGACGTAGATCCTCACGCCTGCATTCCAGAGGGACTGTGACACTATGTGTCCTGCACAAATACTATCTTGTGGTCCCACCTCCAAATCAATCACACACACGCTGCCTGTGTTCTGTGTTGGGTCCTGGGTGGAGCTGTGAGTCATCAGAAGGGCCGTTTCCTGCCGTCTGTCACAGCAGCATACACTCCCTACGGGGGGAAAGACTCAGTCAGTTGTGCAGTTCCACCCTTAGGGACGGAATGGTCTGGAATGCGATGATATGTGAAGTGTTTTGATATGTGGAGTGTGGTCAGTCTGGTGAAAACACAGTTCCGCATGGCCAAACTGAATCATATAGTAGTCCGAGAGAAGGACAATGTGTGCTCGCAGTCTGTCCACTGCTAACAGAGAGAGAGGAGGACAGTGTCTCGCAGTCTGTCCACTGCTAACAGAGAGAGAGGAGGACAGTGTCTCACAGTCTAGCCACTGCTAACAGAGAGGAGGACAGTGTCTCGCAGTCTGTCCACTGCTAACAGAGAGAGAGGAGGACAGTGTGCTCGCAGTCTGTCCACTGCTAACAGAGAGAGAGGAGGACAGTGTCTCACAGTCTAGCCACTGCTAACAGAGAGGAGGACAGTGTCTCGCAGTCTGTCCACTGCTAACAGAGAGAGAGGAGGACAGTGTGCTCGCAGTCTGTCCACTGCTAACAGAGAGAGAGGAGGACAGTGTCTCACAGTCTAGCCACTGCTAACAGAGAGGAGGACAGTGTCTCGCAGTCTGTCCACTGCTAACAGAGAGAGAGGAGGACAGTGTCTCGCAGTCTAGCCACTGCTAACAGAGAGGAGGACAGTGTCTCACAGTCTGTCCACTGCTAACAGAGAGAGAGGAGGACAGTGTCTCGCAGTCTAGCCACTGCTAACAGAGAGGAGGACAGTGTCTCACAGTCTGTCCACTGCTAACAGAGAGAGAGGAGGACAGTGTGCTCGCAGTCTGTCCACTGCTAACAGAGAGAGAGGAGGACAGTGTCTCGCAGTCTGTCCACTGCTAACAGAGAGGAGGACAGTGTCTCGCAGTCTGTCCACTGCTAACAGAGAGAGGAGGACAATCCTCTCTCTCTTGAAACACGGACAAGAAGTGAGAAAAATACAATTATCCAATCGGAAAAAAAGACAGAGAAGAGTGGAAGAGACAAGAGAGAGACCTACCCTCAGACGTGGACTCAGAGAGACCCAGAGAGAGACTCAGAGAGACTCAGAGAGAGACTCAGAGAGAGACTCAGAGAGAGACTCAGAGAGACTCAGAGAGAGACTCAGAGAGACTCAGAGAGACTCAGAGAGACTCAGAGAGAGACTCAGAGAGAGACTCAGAGAGACTCAGAGAGAGACTCAGAGAGAGACTCAGAGAGACTCAGAGAGACTCATAGAGACTCAGAGAGAGACTCAGAGAGACTCAGAGAGACTCAGAGAGAGACTCAGAGAGACTCAGAGAGAGACTCAGAGAGAGACTCAGAGAGAGACTCAGAGAGACTCAGAGAGAGACTCAGAGAGACTCAGAGAGACTCAGAGAGACTCAGAGAGACTCAGAGAGAGACTCAGAGAGACTCAGAGAGAGACTCAGAGAGAGACTCTTAGGGAGAGACTCAGGGTAGCATTCCTCTCATTCTGTCCACACACACGTTCACAATGAAACAAGCTCACACACACACCACTTAAAAATGTCATGAAGGCTGTTTACTCAATCAACATGCTATTGGTTACCTGTCATCCCCAGACAGACCGGCACCCAACTGGAAAAACTTATCAAGCAGCAATCCACTTCAGGTAAACAATGTGTTAGTGTGAAGAAGATGTTTCCGTCTGATGCACACCGACACACACGATACAAGCACACACACACACACACACACACACACACAATACAAGCACACACACACAGCAGATCATAGTGCATAACTAACTGATATTGAATACGATGAGCTTGTTGTGGAGCAGAGCAGAGAGAGGCAGCCTACCATGCAGCTAGTGGAGTCACACAGAGAGAGAACACCTCCAGGACACCTCCAGAGTCACACAGAGAGAGAACACCTCCAGAGTCACACAGAGAGAGAAACACCTCCAGGACACCTCCAGAGTCACACAGAGAGAGAACACCTCCAGGACACCTCCAGTCCCTCTGACCTTCAGCTCCTGATAGGATCAACAGAACCAATCAACACTATAGTCCCCCCCATTACTCACCGTCCACACAGTGTGGCATTCAAATGATGTAGAGTCCCCGTGACGGGATTAAGATAACCTGAATAAAGATATGATCAGGGCTTCAGGTCCGTATGAGTCACAGCTCAGTGGAACATTTACAACCTGATCTCCAAATGAAGAAGGAAGAAACTGCTTAAATAAGTATTCTCTCCGTTTGGCCGTATAGTGTGTATTCTGTTTGCTGTTGCAGGAGAGTTAAGAGTATCAGTTTACAGAAACACCTGCTCTGCTAGGTTTACAAAGCCGCTCACCTGCGTAACCGTTGGCAACATGGCCCCATTCACGTAAACTCCACATTAGACACACATGCACACACACACACTCCCACACAGAAACAAACACAGAAACAAACACACAGAAACATACCTTGGGAAAGTCTCAGAGGTGAAGTCCGATTCGAACATTAGCCATGTCAGAAAACCCTGTTACCCCATCCTTAACCTCCACTTCCTCTCTCTCTCTCTCTGTCTCTCTCACTCTCTCTCTCTCGCTTGCTCTCTCGCTCTCTCTCTGGCTCGCTCTCTCTCGCTCGCTCTCTGGCATGATTACTTGATGCATCTGTCCAGTGACGTAAACTTGCCCCACAGGTTTATCTTCTCTGTCCTTTCATCCCTCTCTCCCTCTCTCCCCCTCCCTCCCCCTCTCTCTCCCTCCCTCCCTCCCCCTCTCTCTCCCTCCCTCCTTCCCCCTCTCTCTCTCCCTCCCTCCTTTCCCCTCTCTCTCTCTCCCTCCCTCCTTCCCCTCTCTCTCTCTCTCCTCCCTCCTTCCCCTCTCTTTCTCACACTTTTCTGCCTCCACCTCTCTCTCTCTGTCCTTCTCTCCCACTATCCCTCTCTCTCTCTCTCTCTCTCTCTCTGTCCTCCCCCAGTCATTGTTGCTGCCTACTTCTTCCTTCTCACAGTGTCATTCCTGACTGGTTCTGTGTTTCACCTACAGATACAAGAGGACTTACACACCTCCACACACACACACCTCCACACACACACCTCCACACACACCTCCACACACACACACCTCCACACACACACACACCTCCACACACACACACCTCCACACACACACCTCCACACACACACACCTCCACACACACACACCTCCACACACACCACACCTCCACACACACACCCTCCACACACACCGTCCACACACACACCTCCACACACACACACCTCCACACACACACCTCCACACACACACCTCCACACACACACACCTCCACACACACACACCTCCACACACACCTCCACACACACACCTCCACACACACACACCTCCACACACCACACACCCCTCCACACCCACCCCACCTCCACACCCACACACCTCCACACACACACCCTCCACACATGCACATGCACACACCCAGAATGAGCATGAAGCCTCATCTCTCTGTCTCCGTGTGTGACATCATATCCCGAGGGAGAGGGGATAAGGTTTACATCATTGTGAGAAACCCAAAAGACCAAAAAGAGAAAGAGAGAGGGAGAGTCACATTGATCCACCTTAGCTCCCCCTCTCTCTGGTGTTAAGACCCAGCAGAGAGGCAGAGAGGCAGCCATGATGGTGTTAAGACCCAGCAGAGGCAGAGAGGCAGAGAGGCAGCCATGATGGTGTTAAGACCCAGCAGAGAGGCAGAGAGGCAGCCATGATGGTGGTTCGAGTTTCAGACACTGGCAGTTTGTCTCAATCTGACACTCAAAATGGTGGGAATCTGAACAACAAGCCATTTAGAAACACAAACACACACACACACACACACACACACACACACTCTCTCGAAGGCAGTACTTACATTGGGCAGCTGTCCATGATGTGTCTGAGTGTTGTGTAGTTGTGTAGTTGTGCTTCAGGAGGAAGGGGTGTCCTGCCGCAGGTCATCTGAGACACAGGAAGTACGGTCGTGGTGTACAGCTCTCTCTGCTGTCGCTGCTAGACTGAGGTAAGATTAGCAGTTTCATTTCAATGCTTTTACCCAATGAGAGAGAATAACCGACAATAAGATTCAACAGCTGCACAGAAAGTCCAGTTCAGAACCCCGGAATATCTATTTTACTCACACAGAGCAGCTCTCTGTCAAGAACAGATAAATATCAGCTGCAGTCAAACAGGCTCCTGTCCTGCCAGTCAGTGATTCTCTTCAGTGTGTGGGGTGAGGAGATGAAGAGAGGTCCAGTGTGGGGTGAGGAGATGAAGAGAGGTCCAGTGTTCCTTAGCAGAGACTGCTGCCCGAGCCGTTTCACCACCCACCCCTGTGCTGCACGAAGAATTACTCTCCCTGTGTCTGCCGAGACAAACACGAAGATAAATCATCATTCCAACACACAGACAAACTGCAGCTTTCTGTGTTCATGCTTCAGGGTGTGTAGGCTACTCAGCACTCACCATCCGGTTCTCATGTGACTAACTTGCGGGCCGCATGGGGGCATTGAACGCTGTTAGCCATGCCGTAGCTTTCACGGTTTCTACTTCGTACATTTCCAAGACAGGCTTTTTACTTTTAGATGTAATCTGTATTTGGTGTCAAGATCTCTCCTCTCCTTTCACTGTGTATGGAAAGAATGGAAAGAACTAGAAACGTTTTGTTGGATGTGAAAAAAAAGCGTTTTTTCAAAAAGTTTGATAAAAATAAAAAGTTTTGAAAGGTTGATTTTGTTAGATTTTCCCCTCTGGTACTTTACTTCTACCTGAGTGAAGGATGTGTGTACTATTGCCATTTCTGTCTATTGGGATCTTAAGTTGTTTCTGATCAGTACAGTTGTCGGTAGGGCTGCTTTACTGCCTACAGTAGGTGGCGACAGAAGCGTCGCTGCCTGAGTCCGTCGTCGATCTCTCCTTTCCAGCTGTACGTGACGTAATCAACCCGGATGTCAACAAAGTGTTTAGAGTTTAGCGGAGCGCCGCTGACAGGACCTGTTGGCCAGAAAACGAAATATTTTCTGGTTAAATTATGAAACTAATGCGGTCAAATCTTTGTTCCTTATGAAAGCAAACTAAACAACGTACTACTGCGTGCTGTCAAACAAAAGTGCAACAACAAGGAGTTTCAACATGACGACGTCCCCGTCAAACAAGGTCAATGTTGTGCTTGTCATGGCCTACGGAAGTCTAGTAAGTGTTGAACGATGTTGTTTGATGTTCGAAATACTATGAAAATACGATATTTAGGTGTTCACGACATATACATAAGCTACCGTTCAGTCTCGCCCGTAGCTATGTCACCTCCGCGTTTGTGAACTATCTGTGATATTTCCGTACCTGCTGTGATGCGCGTGTTGTGCGCCAGGTGTTCGTGCTGCTGTTCATCTTCGTGAAGAGGCAGATCATGCGCTTCGCTATGAGGTCACGCAGAGGACCACACGTGCCCCTTGGTCACAATGCACCAAAGGTGAGGTGCACACACAGACATACACACAGACATATACACACAGACACTGTCCAGCGTAGATGCTTGCAGGAGTATGTGTTTAAAATTGAAGTTGAATATGTTTCTGCTTTTCCCTTTGCTGTAGGACCTAAAGCAGGAGATCGACTTGCGCCTCTCGAAGGTCCAGGAGATCCGCTATGAGCCCCGTCTACTGGCTGCTGATGATGCCCGGCTGCCACACGGCGGTGTGAGACGCTTCCACACTCACGCTGGAACACAGGCACCTGCAGAACACAGGCACCTGCAGTACACTGGAACACAGGCACCTGCAGAACACTGCATGCTGTGTTAGAAGGACTGTGTTCATGTCTGTGCACCTGCAGTACACTGCATGCTGTGTTAGAAGGACTGTGTTCATGTCTGTGCACCTGCAGTACACTGCATGCTGTGTTAGAAGGACTGTGTTCATGTCTGTGTGTGTGTGTGATGTGTTTACAGGATGCTATGACTACCTCTACAGGATGAGAGCGCTGGATGCCATCAGAGACTGTGGTAAGTTCTCTCTACTGTAGTACTCTACTGCCAGAACCAGCCAGAACCCGTTTGTGTTAGAACATGTTGTGCTGCTGCTCTCTCTCTCAGACATCTCGTTCCGTGAGCTGGGAGGAACTCCCACAGCCGTGACAGGAAGGAGATTCAGAACCTGGCTGTTAGAACTCCGGAACTCCACTTCTGTGTTCCGGAACAGAAGCAGCTCTTTGGTCGACACACTGCTGAAGGGATACCATAACGCTCGCCACGGCACTGGGGTCAGTCACACAGAGAGAGAGAGTGTGTGTGTGTAAGTGTGTGTGTGTGTGTGTGTGTGTGTGTAAGTGTGTGTGTGTTGTGTAAGTGTGTGTATGTGTGTAAGGATGTGTAAGTGTGTGTAAGTGTGTGTGTGTGTGTGTGTAAGTGAGAAAGGAATATGTTGGAGGAGACATGTTCGATGAGACCAGTGTGTAACAGCAGTCTGTGTGCAGGTGTTTGGAGAAGCAGAGTTTGTTCAATACCAGGATGCTCTGACTGAGCTGGCCACCCTGTGAGTAACACCACCACCTCTCTCACTTCCTGTTTTCAAATTCTGTTACGTTACACACATTCACAGCATAGTTGACCTGTATGTTTGTATTGTATGTGTTAGTGTGAAGACCCAGGCCAGCTCAGCTGCTGTAAGCCAGCATCACCAGGCTGCTGCTAAAGACCTGTCCAGCCCTCCAGACTCCTCAGGTCACCATACCTGCCGTCGCCAGGGCAACGCAGCAAGCGGACCAAAACCTTCCTGAACTCAAGAACTTCAAAGACAACTATAACACTCTGAAAGCACCTGGGACATAGAGAGAGAGGGGGGGGAGAGGGGGTGGAGGAAGGGAGAGTGGAGGAGAGAGAGGTGGGGAGGGAGTGGGAGGGAGAGAGGGGAGAGGGGGTTAGGGAGAGGGGTGGAGGAGGGAGAGGGGTGAGGAGAGAGTTTCTGGGGAGGGAGTGGGGGAGAGAGGGGTGGGAGGAGGGAGAGAGGAGAGGGTGGAGGAGGAGAGGGTGGAGGGAGAGGGTGGAGAGGGAGAGGTCGGGGGAGGGAGAGTGGGAGGAGAGAGAGGGGTGGAGGAGGGAGAGGGGTGGGGAGGGAGAGGTCTGGGGAGGGAGCGTGGAGGAGAGAGGAGGGAGAGGGGGGGGTGAGGGAGAGGGGTGGAGGGAGTAGGGGTGGGGATGAGAGGGTGGAGGAGGGAGAGGTCTGGGGGAGGGAGAGGGGGGGTGGAGGATGAGAGATGGGGTGGAGGAGGGCAGAGGGTGCGGTGGATAGGCTCTGTGGAGGGGGTGGGTGGAGGGAGAGGGGTGGGGGAGGATGCGAGAGGGGGTGGGTGGAGGGAGAGTGGGTGGAGGGAGGGAGAGGGTTGGGGAGGGATAGGGGTGGAGGATGTGAGAGTGGGTGGGGAGGGGAGAGTGGAGGAGCGAGAGGTCTGGGGGAGGGAGAGGTCTGGGGTGAGGGAGAGGTCTGGGGGAGGGGGGTGGAGGAGAGAGAGGTCTGGGTGAGGGAGAGGGGTGGTGGAGGGAGAGGCTGGGGGAGGAGAGGGGTGGAGGAGGGGGAGAGGGGGGAGGGAGAGGGGTGGAGGAGGAGAGGTCTGGGGAGGGAGAGGGGTGGAGGAGGGAGAGGTCTGGGGGAGGGAGAGGGGGGTGTGAGGGAGAGGTCTGGGGAGGGAGAGGGGGGTGGAGGAGAGAGAGGTGGTGAGGAGGGAGAGAGGAGCTGCCAGAGGACGAAGTGCCTGTGATCTGGTTCACATGCAGCACCGGTACCAGTATTACAAGAGCTATGGCTCATGTGGTCATAGCTATGGTGCCTCTTAGAATACAGAATCACTGCCTATCAAATCCTAACATGATTAGAGTGCCTGAATTGATATATTTGACCTCAGCTGTGTTGAGAGCATGTTACACTGTGAGTGTGTAGATAGAGGATGTTGCACATGTTATTGGCCTGCGTCTGACTAGACCAGGTTAGAGAGATGCAGCTATGCAACGAGACAATCAGTGTGTGTATGTAGAACTTCATAGGTCTATATATGTTCATGTGTGCTCATATGCCATGCTACATGTATGTTACAGACATGCTACAGTATGTTACGCCATGCTACTGTATGAACCAATGTAACACTAGAGCAGTATTACCGTTGACATGTGATGCCACTTAGTCAGTGTCTTGTCCCGAGCCTGAGGGAGGCGTGAGGGAGGCGTGAGGGAGGCAGTGGAGGGAGGCGTGAGGCGAGGCGTGCGTGAGGGAGGCGTGAGGGAGGCGTGAGGGAGGCGTGAGGGAGGCATGAGGCGTAGCCTGAGGGCAGGCGTGAGGGAGCGACCTGAGGGAGGCCTGAGGGAGCTGTGAGGGGAGGCGTGAGGGAGGCGTGATGTGAGGCGTGAGGAGCGTGAGGGAGGCGTGAGGGAGGAGTGTGAGGGAGGCGTGAGGGAGGCGTGAGGGAGGCCCTGAAGGAAGTCTTGCACTGTTCCTGAGGCTGCAGCAGTAAAACCACGGCTTTGTAAGGTGGTTTTAAACTGTCCCATATCATCTCAGTCAACTGAAGCCATAACGGGCCACAAGAGGAGCTTTTAGAGTTGATTTTATTTTTATTTTACTATTCTTAAAGAAAATGAAATGATGAATGTTAATAACTAAGTGATGTTTGTTTTCAGTGAACTCATTCAATGACATTTTAAAATGTACTAATTCACTGCTGTGCAAGGTGTGAGAGTAAGTGTGTGTATCCTTTGCTGAGTGTCCTAGCAACAGGCAGGTTGCCAGGCTGGATTGTGTGATGTACAGTTCTGTGATCAGAACAGCACAACAGTTACAAAATGTAATACGAGTGTCAAATAAGCAGGTCTCATTCCAATAAAGTGTTAACTCTTTTTAACTATGGGATGTTTTTATTCAAGAAAGATAAGACATTACAGATCCATTCATTTAGGTACAGTGTCTTGATTTCAGTTTTCTTATAGATAACCAATCCTATCCCTCTCACATACTCGCCAATTGGGATGTGAGATTATAGACTGTCATGGCATGTCTGTAGAAGTATGACATCTCGTTAATAGTCTGGTATAACATACATACATATCTATACATATATATATATATATACATATATATATATAGATATTGGTAGGTGTGCTTTTGAAGAGCTGTCATCACCATGACAATGATTTCTTTCTAGGTGCAGGTCAGTACATGACCAGTAGAATGGCACAATGTCAACCACTTACATTGAAACCGCTCAACACTTCACTACTAAACAGCTGAAACTATGGAAGCAAATCAGTGCCATATGTTTGAATTTTAAAAGGCATCGAATACTTAATATTGAAATTTTAAACAACACTGAATTCTTATCTGAAATATATTTCAATGTAAAATAAAATTCCCAGGTTGCTCAAATTCGAGCCTAAAAAATTGATCTTACAGAATTCAACCATACAAAAATCGACCTTATCAAATTCGACCCGAACATTTTTCCAACTGAAAAATTTGAGGCAAAAAAATCTAACCTATGAAATTCGACCCTCAAAAATCGGCCCTATCAAATTCGAGCTGGAAAATTTCGATCTTAAATTCAGATTTTTAACATCTGGGATATCAAGGACAGGTAGTTAGAGCAATCGAGCATCCTGAGCAGCTCCAATCACAGGGGCCTGAGGAGAGAGTTCCGGTTTAGAGGGGCCTGAGGAGGGAGCGCTGCAGTTGGATAGGTCAGAAGTTTGGTTCGATTGCATTGATGCTCGATTGCTCTACCTGTCCTTGATTGTCCTTGGTTAGCTCGTTAGCTTCTAGGAGACAGCTAGCTAGCTGACACTGCTCAAATACAGCCGCAGAAGAACGAAGTTACTTACCGGTCCGGGGGGTCAGATCTGAAGCTAGGAGCAAAACAGAGCACTGCCGGCTTCTCCAGGTGAGCAAACTGGTACATTATGACTGCTGCTAGATGTGTTCTTCTGTAGCGTGCACTAGGCGCGAGCCGCGGTGTGGTTTTTCCCCATAGATATATATAAAACATGTTTATATATAAACATAGATATATATAAAACATGTTTATATATATCTATGGTTCTCCCTACTTAAGCGCTGATATCTTGTCACACTGACTTCCGTGCTTTTTCGGCTCGCATTTTTGGGATCTGAATTTTGCTTTTCGAATTCAGCAACCTGAATTTCCAAACTGTGAATTTAGATATTTTTCCCCCCTTTTTTAATGGAATAAATTAATATTTTAAAGAGGTGATTCAAACCAAAAAATTCTGTGACGTTTAAATTTCAATCGTTTTCAGTCACGTGACGTGCTCGGTGACCAGGAGGGCAGAAAGCTGCTGGTGATGGCGGCTCACACCGTTGAGACGCAGCAAAAGCCGGAAAATTTGCCTTCCCACGTTTCTTTGGCTACAACTACAATTAACTATAATAATAAATAAAGCAGTAATAATTGTAATCAATTTATTTAAATAATCTAAACACACATAGCTTGTAAAGAAATGAATAACACAAACACACTTTAACTTCCATGATTTCTCTAATCATGTCCACATAAATAGAACAGAAGAATGCCATGAAATGTTAGGCGAAATGTAAGGAAACGCATTAAAACAGAATATTACATGATATTAATATATAACAAATATATATAAAAAAGCCATGGATGGTGGATGACACTTCCATAAACACATCTCTCACTGTGACACGACTGTGCAACATATGAAGAGGAACATATTTGTCAAACTTCATCATCTCCACCATCATTCTCACCTTCATTTACTTTTGCTGAGTGGAGCATGTTCTCATTAGTACTGATGTCGCTTTGTGTAGTTAGTGTGTGACATCACAAGCATGACTCACAAGCAGTGACATCACAAGCAGTGACATCACAAGCAGTGACATCACAAGCAGTCCCATGTGCTACAAGTTCAGAACTAAGAACATCGACCTTCACTCAGACTGTTCACACAACACACAGGGGGTTGAAGGTCACAGTTATGTATTTACAGTGGAGCAAACGACGGCGATACTGTATCACCTTTGCATTTCAGGGATCAAATCATAATGTTCGTAAGCGGAGAGGAGCAGGATCTACCTGGGTCATTGGATTACACACAGAATACATTTAGATGTGAAATCCTATCTTTTTTTTGGCCTGGTTTCCAACTGTCCTAGAATAGACAGAACACACTGTCGCTCTCAACATCCCCTTCAACACAGATCCATTACCATACCCGTCTCCCCACTTCCTGTCACCTGACATCCTGCTGGTCACCTGACTTCCTGCTGTTCGTGTTTCATGGCAGTGCTTCTCAAAGAGCACCCACACGTTGCATAGTGTCCCCCCAATGGAGGGGTGTGTCCATGTAGGTTCAGGGGGTGTGGTCCATGTAGGTTCAGGGGGTGTGTCCATGTAGGTTCAGGGGGTGTGTCCATGTAGGTTCAGGGGTGTGTCCATGTAGGTCAGGGGGTGTGTCCATGTAGGTTCAGGGGGTGTGTCCATGTAGGTTCAGGGGGTGTGTCCATGTAGGTTCAGGGGGTGTGTCCAGTGTAGGTTCAGGGGGTGTGTCCATGTAGTTCAGGGGGTGTGTCCATGTAGGTTCAGGGGGTGTGTCCATGTAGGTTCAGGGGTGTGTCCATGTAGGTTCAGGGGGTGTGTCCATGTAGGGTCAGGGGTGTGTCCATGTAGGTTCAGGGGGTGTGTCCATGTAGGTTGAGGGGGAGATCCTGTCCATGTTGTGGCTCCTATCTACAGACGTGGATTGCGGTGGTGATTGTGGTGTGCTGGTGTGGTCTGGTTACAGTCCACTGGTGCTGTTGTTTTACAGGTTGGGCGGTGAGCAGTTTCTAGTTCCTACTTCCTCATCATTCTAAGTCTCTCACTCTCTCTCTCTCTCTCTCTCTCTCTCTCTCTCTCTCTCTCCTCTCCTCTCTCTCCTCTCACTCTCTCTCTGTCTCTCGCTCTCTCGTTCACTTGACCCAGCTCAGGACTTGATCTCGATGACCTTGATGACGAAGCGGTTTACCGGACGAGGTGGAGGCTTGAGTGGTTTGCTGTAAGAGAGAGAGGTGGAGAAAGGAGAGGGGGGGAGAGGAGAGGGGGAGGGAGGAGAGGAGGAGGAGGAGAGGGAGGTGTGGGGGAGAGGAGAGGGGGGAGGAGGTGTGGGGGAGGGAGAGGGGGAGGGAGGAGAGGGAGGGAGGAGGAGAGGGAGTGTGGGGGAGAGGAGAGGGGGGAGGGAGGTGTGGGGAGAGGAGGAGAGGGGGTGTGCAGGAGAGAGAGGGGAGGTGTGGGGAGAGGAGATGGGTGGAGGGAGGAGAGGGATGTGAGAGGGAGGAGAGGGATGGGCGGGGAGGGGGCGGTGTGTCGTCATCTTTTGGGCGGTCGTCGCTGCTTGCTTAGTCTGCCCATGTTTCTTTGCTCTCTTCACTGTT
The DNA here is from genome assembly GCA_903064625.1 of Mallotus villosus. Lineage (NCBI taxonomy): Eukaryota > Metazoa > Chordata > Actinopteri > Osmeriformes > Salangidae > Mallotus > Mallotus villosus. Next base: position 28,058 of record CAEFZP010001613.1, read on the forward strand.
GTGTCGCTTCCGTCTTTGCGTTTTCTCTGCTCTCTGCGTTTTTGTGCTCTCGCTCGTTTCTTTTTCTTTGCTCTGGGGTGTTGCGCGTTGTGGTGGCGCAGCGCGGCGCGTTGGTAGGGGCGCGCGCTGGGGGTGGGTGGTCCAGGCGTGTTGGGTGCGCATGGGGGGTGGGTGTGCCGGGCGGTGTGGGGGCGCAGGACGCTGGCGGTGCGCGCGCGCTGGTGTTTGGGTGTGACGTGAGTGTGTGGGCGACTGAGGGCAGGGCGCGTGCGGGGCCTCGCGCTGGGGTGCGGTGGGCACGGCGGTTTGTGGGGGCGCGGCGCGGGCGGTGACGACGCGACGATGGGGTGGGTGGGACAGGGCTGGTCGTGTAGATGAGACCAGAGATCAAAGGTGGAATCATGTCACTGGCCATCTCTTCTTAAAAAACACGAATGATCACACATAGAAGCTGTGAGTGCAGTGTGTATGTTGGGTTGTGTAAGGCCACACACAGTCCACATAACAGACAGTGTGTGTGTGTTGGGTTGTGTAAGGCCACACACGTCCACATAACAGGGGTCCCAGGTGTGAGGTGACTGTGAGACCAGGTGCATGTTTGTGTGTGTAATAGTAATGTCGCTGTACAGTGGGCAGGTGTGCGGTTTAGTTGATGAGATGAGTGTTGTTGTGTGTGTTTACCTGTAAACAATCTGGGCATTGGGGTCTGAGAGGTATGAGTTTGACCTGTGACCTCCCATGAAGTAGTCCATCTGATCATGCATCTCCCGGTTCTACACACAAAGAGGAAATCAGTACAAAGACTACAACTCCCATGAGATCCCCCCCCTAAAAGACTACAGATCAGAGAGAGCTCCAGAGGGTCTGTGCTGACCTCAGCCTCCAGGAAGGCCACCTTCTCCTCCAGCTCTCTGATCACACGGTCTCTCTCCTGGATCACCATGCGAGAGTTCTGGAGCTGTACACACACACAAACACATGAAATATATAAAGACACGAGTACGATTAGTACATTTTACTGTGATGAAAATATGTGGTTGTGTGTGTGTGAGAGATGCTCACCTGTTCGATCGTGTGTGTGTGTGTGAGACGCTCACCTGTTCGATCATGTGTCGGACTTTCCTCTGCTGACTCCTAGCATGTCGTCAAGGTGATGAATCTTCTCTTTCAGGATGGCCAGGTCCTTCTCCAGCTGTTCAGACCTACACACACACACACACACAATGTTACTGAAACTATAATACAAACAGTGTGGGTGTATGTGAGAATGAGTGTGTGTGTGTGTATGCGAGAATGAGTGTGTTGTGTGTGGTGTGTATGCGAGAATGAGTGTGTGTGTTGGCTGACCTCTTGTCGTCTGTCCTGCCTGTATGTGAGAATGAGTGTGTGTGTGTTTGTGTGAGTCATTTGTTGTGTGTGAGTATGAGTGTGTTGTGTGTGTAGTATGACGTGTGTGTGTGTGTAGCTGACCTCTTGTCCATCTGTCCTGCCTCCTCCCTGTGTATGTAGTGAGTATGAGTGTGTGTGATGTGTGTGTATGAGTGTGTGTGTGTGGTGCTGTGAGCTGCGTGCGTGTGTGTGTGGGTCTGCCTGTGTGTGTCTGTGGAGCTGCTTGTGTGGTGTGTTTGTGGTGTGTGTCTGTGCCTGCGTGGGTGTGTGTGTGATGTCTCGTGTGTGTGTGCACGATGAGTGGTCTGTGTGTGGAGTGTGTTGTCTAGTGAGATGAGTGGGTGTTGATGTTTATGAGCGCGTGTATGTGTACTTGAGCGCGAGGGGGTAAGTGTGTCTGTGTGGGGTGTATGTGTCGTGCTGACTGTGAGTGAGTGTGTTGGTTGGTGTCGTGTGCATGATAGTGTGTGTGTTTGCACTCGACATCTGTCGTCTGTCCTCCCCCTCCTCCATGATCTGCGTAGTTCTCTCAGCTCCTCAGCGGTTCTCACCGTGTCCCGCAGCGCCGCTCTCGTGCTCCATGCCTCCCACAGCCTCTGCAGCTCGTCCACACCCGGTCCCTTCCTCTCGCTGACCTCCTCCACCCAACGCAGCTTCTCCCCCCTGCTCCCCCATACTCTGCTCAGCTCACTGCCCTCCGCCTTTTTTTTCTTCTTTTCTTTTCCCTTCTCTTCTCTTCTCTTTCTCTTTTCGTTTCTTCTTTTCTTTTTCGTTTTTCTTTTTCTCAGTTCTTTTCTTGGTTCGGTTTCTCTCCTTCCTTCTCTGTTTCTTTGTCTTTTCTTTTCTTTTCGTTTCTCTTCTCTTCTATTCTCTTCTCTTTTCTGTTTCTTTTTCTTTTCTTTTCTCATCTCTTCTCATTCTCGTCTCTTCTCTCTCTTCTCTTCTCTTCTCTTCTCGTCTCTTCTCTTCTCTTCTTACTTCTCTTCTACTTCTCTTCTCTTCCTCCTCCTGCTATTCTCTCGCTCATGTCTCCTTCTCGTCTCTTCTCCTTCTCTTCCTTCGCGGATCGTCGCGGATACTGATCTGTATCATACTCAGGCGTATGAAGTTACACATTTCAACTTCTGTTATTAACCTGGTCTTACAACACTAACCCCATTTTGTGTTTTTACCTGCAGTCTCTCTCTCTCCTCCTGGTTTTCTATCAGCCTCTTGAAGCTGAGCGTACCGTTCGCTTACTGACCTCCCTCCTCTTCATCCTCTCTGCCTC
>CAEFZP010001614.1:0-18257 GCA_903064625.1 Mallotus villosus
CACGGGCCCCTATTCGACCCATCCTGGGATGTGCACACATACACTCCACTCACACCACTCACACACACACACACTCACACGCACACACACACTCATACACACTCACACTACCCACTCACTGTCTACTACTACTGAGCTACACATTCGTAGATAATGTCAATGATGATAAGTGAGACATTTAGCGATTTGAACCATCTGTACACCTCTGATCTGTGCAGGCATGAGGCTCACTCTCTCTCTCTCTCATCTCTCTCTCTCTACTCTCTCCAATATCAGCTATAGCTACAGTGGAGTGCATCTAGAGCTATATGTAGAGCTCCCTAGTTTTCCTTGCATGTGGTGCTAGCGGTAGGACTGGCCTCTGGCTCACTGCTAACTGCTCTGTGTTGTGTATGAAGAGAGAGAGCTTGTCTGTTAGTTTAGACAGAGCTTCCATGAAGAAGACAGCTGCTCCACCAGCCAGCTAGTTGCCCGGGTGATGTTTACATGAAGGGACAGACGATTGGTTCTTACAATAACTGTAAAGCGAAAGAGGGGCAGTAAGGGGGGCTAAGGCCATTGTTTATCTATTGCAGCGCTAGTGCTAACATAGGCCCTTGTTGGCAGCGCTATTGCTAACCTATGCCATTGTTTATCTATGGCAGCGCTAGTTCTCAACATGGTCCAGTGTTTGTCTATAGCAGTGCTAGTGCTAAGCTAGGCGATGTTTATGAATGGCAACACAAGCATGCTACTTAGTCCACAGTTGCCAGTGCTAATGCTAACTTAGACTCTATATCTATCGCAGCGCTATTGCTAATCTAGGCCATATCTAGACAAGGACCGGAGTGTTGTGTGTGTGTGTGTGTGTGTGAAAGAGAAAATATGTCAGTGTGTTGTGTGTGAGAGAGAGAGAGAGAGAGAGCGTCTGAGAGTAGGAAGAGTACGATGACGGGAGACTGTGAGACGAGGACAGAAGAGATCAGAGAGGACGAATGAGAAGAGCGGATGAGACAGAGGTGAGGACGGAGAGAGGAGAGACGAGAGAGAGAGAGGGAAGATGAGAGAGAGAGACGTGCAGAGATAAGGCAGAGATGTGGAGAGAGAGAGAGAGAGAGGAGAACGAGAGAGGAAGACGAGAGAGAGAGAGCAGGGGAGAGTGAGCAGAGAGAGAGAGAGCAGAGGAGAGACAGGGATAGAGAGAAAGAGAGAGAGAAAGAGAGGGTCGCGTGAGAGAGGCAGAAGAGAGGAGGAGGGAGAGAAGGGAGAGAGAGAGAGAGAGAGAGAGAGAGAGAAGACAGAGAGAAAGAAAGTCGTGTGTGTGTGAGAGAGAGGGGGAGGGGGAGGGGTCAGAGGTGTAAGGGGCGCTGAGGAGGATGGAGACCAAGCAAGATACTCTGAGCACTCTAGTTTAAATCTAGAGGAGTCGAGAAGACGAGAGAGAGAGGAGAGACGAGAAAGAAAAAAGAAAAAGGATCGAGAGAGAGAGAGCAGAGAGCTCTATCTCTCTCTCCTCTCTCTCATCTCCTCTGTCTCTCTCTCTCTGTCCTCTCTCTTGTCTCCCCTCCCTCCCCTCTCTCTCTCCTCTCTCTCTCTGTCTCTATCTCTCTGTGTCTCCCTCCCTCTCCTCCTCATATCTACATCTTACTCCCTCTCTCTCTTGTGACTCTTCAGTTTGACCACATTAGATGAAAGAGGGATCTGTCCTGTGAGAGTCAGTAACCAGAGATGTGAGACATGTCCTCACAGACTGTCCTCCGGTCCTGACCCAGACTGACGTCCAGTCTCTGTTCCTGACCCAGGTTTCTCTCTCCTGTCGGCAGGTTTAACCTGGACCCTGAGCGCCACCTGTTACAGACGACCGCCTGTGGGAGGCGCTGGAGATCGCTCAGCTGAAGAACATGGTGAAAGCCCTGCCTGGGGGCCTGGGTACGGAGTGTGTGTGTGTGTGGTGGTGGTGTGTGTGTGTGTGGGTGTGTGTGTGTGTGGGTGTGTGGTGTGGGTGTGTGTGTGTGTGTTGTGTGAGTGTGTGTGCGTGTGTGTGGTGTGTGTGTGAGGGTGTGTGGTGTGGTGTGTGTGTTGTGTGTGTGTGTGAGTGTGAGGTGTGTGTGTGTGGTGTGTGTGTGTGTGTTGTGAGTGTGTGTGTGAGTGTGAGTGTGTGTGTGTGTGTGTGGGTGTGTGTGTGCGTGTGTGTGGGTGTGTGTGTGAGTGTGTGCGACGTGCGTGCGTGTGTGTGTGTGTGTGCATGCGTGTGTGTGTGTGCATGCGTGGTGTGGTGGTGTGTACATGTGCAACATGTTGACGGTTAAGTTTGGACGCCAAAACAGAAGAATAACACATGCTAATCTAAATGTGTGTGTGTGCGTGTGCGTGTGTGCGTGTGTGTGTGTGCGTGTGTGCGTGTGTGTGTGTGTGTAGACGCGGTGGTGACGGAGGGAGGAGAGAACTTCAGTGTGGGCCAGAGGCAGCTGTTCTGTCTGGCCCGGGCCTTCGTCAGGAAGAGCAGCATCCTCATCATGGACGAGGCCACCGCCTCCATCGACATGGCAACCGTGAGCTCACTTCCTGTCGCTAGCCTAGGCTGAGACAATGACATCATCAATCGTGGGACCAGCAGTTACTTGTCACCTGTTATTTCAAGTTCTGCTCTCTCTGCTCTCTCTGCTCTCTCTGCTCTCTCTGCTCTCTCTCTGCTCTCTCTGCTCTCTCTGCTCTCTCTGCTCTCTCTATGCTCTCTCTGCTCTCTCTGCTCTCCCCCCTCAGGAGAATATCCTGCAGAAGGTCGTCATGACGGCGTTCGCTGACCGGACAGTGGTCACTATCGCAGTAAGTCTTAGCATCACACGCTGTCTGCAGACCGGTGGGTGGAGAGACACTGTAGAGAGGAGTGTGGTCTCTCTCTCTCTCTCTCTCTCTCTCTCTACATCAGTCACTAGAAAGAGGACAGGGCAGCACAGTGGTTTGGCTTTCTGATCCTCCAGACTTCCTACGGTCCCCTTCCCTCACTCCTGTCTCTCTCTTGTCTCCAGTCTCTCCTCTCTCTCATGTCCTCCCCTCTCTCTTGCTCTGTCCTCCCTCTCCTCTCTCTCCTGTCCTCCCCTCTCTCTTGCTCTGTCCTCCCTCTTCTCTCTCTCCTGAAGTCTACTGGAGTTCTGCTCAGGACTCTTCTTGCTGCGTTGTAGTTTCTCTGAAACTTACTTCCTCCCTGACTTACTTCTCGTTTCCCTTCTTGTCCTTGTCTCTCTTTCTCTCCAACCTGTCCTGGACCCTCTGTGCATCTGAATCCTGTCCTGTTGTATTCCTTTCCCTGTCTCCTCCCTCCCTGTCTCCTCCTCTCCTTCCCTCTCTCCTTCCCTGTCTCCTCCCTCCTGTCTCCCCCTCTCTTCCCTGTCTCCTTCCCTGTCTCCTCCCTCCTGTCTCCTCCTCTCCTTCCCTCCTTTCCGCCCTGTCACCCCAGCACCTGGTGTCCTCCATTGTGGAGGCGGAGCAGGTTCTGGTGTTCTCCAATGGGATCTTAGTGGAGTGTGACTCTGCCAATCAGCTGCTAGCTCAGCAGGACAGCCTCTTCAGTGAGTTAGTGAGGACCAACAAGTAGTCCCGGCCCCGCCTCCCAGGTTGCCAGGGCGACCATGCACCGGTTGGTACCGCCTGCATGCAGCTGTCTAGTGTGGTGGGGGGGGTGTCCTGAACGCATGAAGTAACAGGTGTTCCATTCTATCAGGCCAAGATCAGGTCTGATTGGTATCAGCCATGGGTGTGTGTGTGTGTGTCTGTGGTCATTTCTCCTGTGGGAACCATGGTAACCGTGGTGGGCTTGATCATGTTTCCCGTGGTAACCGTGCTGTGTGTGTGTGGTCTCCCCTAGCACAGGGTGCACACCATCCTGACGGCAGACCTGGTGATCGTGATGAAGAGAGGGAACATTCTGGAGTCCGGGCGGCCGGAGGAGCTACTGGAGCAGGAGGACGGCATGTTCGCCTCCTTCGTACGCGCCGACATGTAGCCCCGCCCACGCATGGAGGCCACGCCCACTGCATGGAGGCTCCTCCCCCTCGCATTGAGGCTCCGCCCAACACATCAATAAGACTGCTCATCCAGACGACGATCAGTCAGTTTATGGATCATCTGTCCGTCCTGAGATCCTGCTCACTGCTGTTAAAGCCTTTTGGACTGTGGGATTGATCAATAGACTGATTGATTGGTTGATTGGTCGACATTTTGAGGTACTTTAAGGGCTGTGGTAGTTTTATATGCATAAGTCTTTACTGTATTTGTTTTTAAATTACATCTAATCTAGTTATATATGTAAACATATTCTTCTATATCTAACCTGTGATCTGAGCTGTTGAAGTGTGCAGGAGTGTGTGGTTCTGTGTTCTACTGGGTCCTGTAAGGTTCTGCTGGGTTCTGTGTTCTACTGGGTCCTGTAAGGTTCTGCTGGGGTTCTGTGTTCTACTGGGTCCTGTAAGGTTCTGCTGGGTCCTGTAAGGTTCTGCTGTCAACACCAGGACTGAGACAGCCAATCACGCAGTCCTTACAGACCCTCACTGATGACTTCACCCAATGGGTGATCAGTACTGTTATTGATTAGGGAAGACTCAACCCTCCTCCCCCTCAGCCAGCCAAGCCCCTATAGGTCAGAACCTGTCACTAAGATCTGATTGGTCAGTTATCAGGAAACATGCGTTGAGCTGATCTCAGATCAGCCCTTATTGGTGGAGGGAGGCATTCTCTGGGCTATACTCTGGTCTGTGTGTGTGCAGGACTGGAGCGTCTCTACGTATCGATGCTGTTTCATCCACTTGTACTCCCTGGATGCCAACTTCTGGACTGAAGGCAGAATCTTTTTGGATTTAATTCTTCTGTGCAGTATTGATTTTGTATTTTTTCCTGAAACTGATTTCTCATCCTTTGAGTGATGGTCTCTCTCTCTCTCTCTCTCTCTCCTCTCTCTCTCTCTCTCTCTCTCTCTGTTCCTTCATCTTCTAACCGCTCCTTGTGAACACACAGCTGAGGGTTAACACAGGCCGTGTACTACGAGTCACACTCACACACCCCGGGCCCAGTGTCTTGTCACTGTCCTGCTGAAACCAATCTACACTGTCCTGCCAAACCAGTGTTACTCTTAACACCTCTGCTATGCTTGTGTCCTCCCCCCAGAGAGAGACGGAGGTGAAGAGGGGGAGGGGGGGTGGGGGGGTGGGGGGGTGGTCAAGGTTAAGGCAGAACAAGGAAACTGAGTTTCCCTCTGAGTTAACCCTTTGGTTGTGTGGATGAAACCTTTAAACCTGACTGCTGCTGTTCAAGGTGTTCTGGCTTGAGTCCCGGCTACAGGGACTGTTATTTCAATCACAATATTACACACTCTTTACAAACCCTCGCCCTTTAACTATGCAAACTGTCACCTCCATTTTTACTTAATTTCATTCTCGTTGTTTGTGCTACTTTTTTTTCCTCCTGACAAAGCACATGTTGTTAAATGATTATGGTTATTATAGATAGGCGTCTGTCTTAAGTGTATTCCTCGATATCATAACTATCCTCCATCAACTGTCAACTCGAATATCAAAACATTATATCGTGCCTACCTTTTATACACTTGAAATGTTAATAAAAAGGCTTTGAGTGAAAAGCGTCTTTATCGCTGACTGCATCCCATAAATATCTGAAGGAGCCCCGGTCTTCATGGAACGTTTAATTGCTTAATAGCGACATCTTCTGGTTATACCGTATAATGGCCGCGATACAGTTCATAACTAGATATTAATAAGGCAAACGGTTTGTAACGGATAGACCCTACATTAAAACTTCTTGGAACTTTGTCAGTTCAGTAGAGTACATCGGTGTTATTTTATACGTATTATTCCACATTCATTCATTTGTAAACAGATGCTGGGTAGAGTGACCAAATTATAAAACACATGACCATCGAATGTTGTTAATATTTCACATACAATAGCCGACAAACTAACGCTAAAACAAAAATACGTTAAAAGGAATAAATGCAGGACTTTCAGGTTCGTTGAACCGAGGCACCCGCCCAGGACAGCTCGCCTACGTCAACAGAAGTTGGGATGCGCCCTGCTCGAGCAGAAACATTCCCTGTCCGGTTTTCCCTCAGAACAATTTATTGGAAGTGACATTTGAGGAGTCCGAAGGCACGCGCAGACGTTCCCAGAAAACGTTCAAACAGCAAATATTTTCCAGGTGAAACGTCAAATATTTGAAGGTTTTCCTTAAAAAGTCATGATCCAGCGAAGGTGACAGAATTACGCACGACGCAGAGACTTGGGACAACTTTCAACTTCCATCGCAGATGCGCTGAGATGTACAGAAGATGTTGGCGAGAAAGAGTATAATCCCGGAGGAGTTCGGTGTCCCGGGCCTCGCGTCGCGGATTCACCGCAAACCCGTGTTCAGAGACCGGGTCAACAAAGCCCGCTTCATCGCCAAGAGCGGCTCCTGCAACTTGGCGCACAAGAACATCCGCGAGCAAGGTCGCTTTCTGCAGGACGTGTTCACCACTCTCGTGGACCTGAAATGGCGCTTCACGCTCGTGATCTTCACCATGACGTTCCTCTGCAGCTGGCTCCTGTTCGCCATGGTCTGGTGGCTCATGGCCTTCGCGCACGGGGACCTGATGGACAGCAAAGCCAGCGTGGAACAGTGCGTCACAAACGTGAAGTAAGTGACGATGAACTAACTGATAAAGGAAACGGATCGTTACTGTAAATTATTGTTAACTTCCAAGTACTTAATTCAAGGTGAAAAGTTAACGTAAATGGCACACTGTCTGAACGCACATCCTTGGTTGAATCAGCCTTGTGCTCTAGACAGAAGTTGCCATTGTAGCTACGCTGCTACGCTGCAGTGTACTGGTCCATGATTAGGACAGTAATGTAAATGTGATATTAGCCTGTTGTCTCACCAGAGGGCAAGCAGAGAGGTGGTGATGTGGTGTGGACACCAGAGAGGTGGTGATGTGATGTGGAGACCAGAGAGGTGGTGATGTGATGTGGAGACCAGAGAGGTGGTGATGTGATGTGGAGACCATTACTGTTTCATCTGACCTGGCTCTCCTCCTCCCTCCCTCCCTCCTCTTCTTTCTTTCCTCCCCCATCCCACTTTCTCTCCGCAATCAATTGATTCCATCTTCCTCTCCCATCCTTGTAAACGACTTCAACATGAACTCCCCCGTCCCCCCCCGTCTATCCTCAATCCCTCCTCCACCCGACCCTCACCCCCATCTTCCACTCTAAACTACACCCCCTGTAAACCTCGGCAACCACTCCCATCCCGTCTTCCCTACTCCACCTGCTCCACTGCTCCACCCCCCCCCTCCATCCACCCCCCCCAGGTCCTTCACCTCCGCCTTCCTCTTCTCCATCGAGGTCCAGGTCACCATCGGCTTCGGCGGCCGCATGATCACGGAGCACTGCCCGGACGCCATCGCCGTCCTCATCCTGCAGAACATCGCCGGCCTCATCATCAACGCCATCATGCTGGGCTGCATCTTCATGAAGACCGCCCAGTCCCACCGCCGCGCCGAGACGCTCATCTTCAGCCGGCACGCCGTCATCGCCGTGAGGAACAACCGGCTGTGTTTCATGATCCGCATCGGGGACCTGAGGAAGAGCATGATCATCGGGGCGGCGGTGCGCCTCCAGGTGGTGAGGAGGACCACCACGCCCGAGGGGGAGATCATCCCCATCCACCAGATCGACGTGCAGACGGAGGGAGACGTGGCCTGCAACAGCGTCTTCCTGCTGGCTCCACTCATCATCTGTCACGTGATCGACAAGAACAGGTGAGGGGAGAGGGGTACTGAGGACAGACAGGTGATGTGTGAGACAGGTGAGGGGTACTGAGGACAGACAGGATGTGTACAGAGACAGGTGAGGGGAGAGGGGTACTGAGGACAGACAGGTGATGTGTGAGACAGGTGAGGGGAGAGGGGTACTGAGGACAGACAGGATGTGTACAGAGACAAGTGAGGGGACAGGGGTACTGAGGACAGACAGGATGTGTACAGAGACAAGTGAGGGGACAGGGGTACTGAGGACAGACAGGATGTGTACAGAGACAGGTGAGGGGGTACTGAGGACAGACAGGATGTGTACAGAGACAGGTGAGGGGACAGGGGTACTGAGGACAGACAGGATGTGTACAGAGACAGGTGAGGGGACAGGGGTACTGAGGACAGACAGGATGTGTACAGAGACAGGTGAGGGGAGAGGGGTACTGAGGACAGACAGGATGTGTACAGAGACAGGTGAGGGGACAGGGGTACTGAGGACAGACAGGATGTGTACAGAGACAGGTGAGGGGGGACAGGGGTACTGAGGACAGACAGGATGTGTGAGACAGGTGAGGGGTACTGAGGACAGACAGGATGTGTACAGAGACAGGTGAGGAGAGATATGAAGATGTACACACGGGCATGATCCAGTGATTTATCCAGTGATCAATTAATCTCCTCTCTCTCTCCCCAGTCCCATGTACGACCTGTCTGCCATGGAGCTGCAGTGCAGTGACCTGGAGGTGATCGTGATCCTGGAGGGCGTGGTGGAGACCACGGGCATCACCACACAGGCACGCACCTCCTACGTCACCGAGGAGATCCAGTGGGGCCACCGCTTCGTTCCCATAGTGACGGAGGAGGACGGTGTGTACTCGGTGGACTACTCCAAGTTCGGGAACACGGTGAAGGTGGCGACGCCGCGCTGCAGCGCCCGTGAGCTGGACGACAAGCCCTCCATCCTCATCCAGACGCTGCAGAAGAGCGAGCTGTCGCACCAGAACTCGCTACGCAAACGCAACTCCATGAGGCGCAACAACTCCATCAGGAAGGGCGGGGCCTGTGCCCCAGGGGGCGGAGCCATGAGGAGGAATAACTCCGCCCTCGCCATACCCAAGGTGCAGTTTGAGGGCATGCAGAGTGTGACGGTCACATGACACCAGCACCGGCTTCTCTTCCTGTTTGGGTGCTGGCATGTTCCCAGCATGCACCTCTCTGCAGGTTGTGTTCTCACCACTCCTTGTCTAGTAGTTTAGTACCTTATGTAACCACACAACCTGTGAAACACTAATCACACTTTATGTTGAATAATCTTTGTGCTTTTCACCCTTTCTCGTCTGAACACTGCTGTACTGGAGAAGGTGGTATTGTAGCTGGAGATCGATGGTACTGTAGGTAGCGATGCTACGTCAGTTTGGCGTTTCCTTGCATTGCTTTGAAGCGTCTGAATTCTATACACATCATCAGACTCAAGACACATGTTTGATCTTATTCTGTTTAATGTCTCAGTGACCGAAAAATATGTTGCATTCCAACATGAAAATAAATAGTTTCAAGTGCCTCACACACAGATTTTTCTACCCGCTCCTATTCCTTGTTTACTACTTTATTTCTTTTTATTAGAGCTAGGCTTTTGAGTTTTGATATTTTTTCTTAAACTGTAAGCTTACACAATAAATTAAACTTATTGAACAATTGTTCCGTGCTTTTCCGTACTATTTTCACGTTCCAGTTGAACCGCTCTAAATAGCCTCTCTCACCTCCTGGACGAGGCTACAGGCTAATTGCTAACAGACGCCACCTCACCTACGGTAGGATATATTCTCATCTTGTTTGACCAAATCAGGCTTTTGTTAAACTGCTTCAAATGTGCGTGAATGTAAAGTTGTAAGTTAGCCAAATGTATGAGTCAAATTAATGATAATCTACAATAAATGAACCAGCAGGCCTTAGTGTAGGCTACGTGCTGAATATATAATGATTCATGTTGGCTTGCTAGCCAGGTGAAGATGTGTGTCAAGTGAACAAGACTCGGTTTTGTAAATTGAAGTGGAGATACTATGTTGGCCGAATATTGGTGTAGTTGGCTGTACTGCTGGACAGACCATGCGGTTAGTCCGCTCGAAGCAGGCCTTGGTAGCTAGTGGCATTCATAGTACGTTCAAGTGTATTTATTTAGTTGACTGGACCTGTGTTGGCTCTGTAACGTTTTAACGTTTGGCTTCATTACATGGTCAGTTTTGTCAATAAGTAGGCTATTTGTTCCGTCAAACATTCTTCAGAAGTTTCTTAAAATCAGCAAGAAAAACTGTCAATGTCGCCATCTAGTGGCAGACATGAAGAGCGTGCGATTTGAACTCAACTGCCGATTTACCAAGTGTAGAAGCACTCTGCTAGGCTACTTGTCGGGGAGGAAAAGTATTGAATGTGGACTGTGGGTTATATCTGGGATATAATGTGGGATTTAGCTGTGAACACTAATATTCGTATAATCATAAACGCAATTGTGTGTATTACAAAATAGCAATCTTTATTAAATCAAATATGTGCAATATCTATATTTCATGGTTTATGATTTCCCCTCCCTTGGGGTATTAAGCACGTGCGAACGCGTTTAGCTTCTATCTGCAACAACTCATGTTCGTGCTGCCGATATTATTTGTGAGATCTTCATGTAGGTTCTAGCACAAGATGTATTCAATATAGCCTACTGCAGTTTAGCTAGTGGACTTTCATTGTTGAAAGGCAACATTGTTGAACCAGAGCCTGTTTAAGGACAGACATTCTCTGGTTGAACACTGTTCATTGTTCCGCGTTTCCATCTGAACTAATCTCCTAACTGCGGGGATGTAAACCCTGGAGGTGATCTCCGTAGATTCGTCCATCCTTCCATATGTAGATCAGTGCGGCCAAGGTTACTCTATGGAGTGCATGTTCACGTCCCAGCATGCATTGCAAAACCGATAACGTAGATAATATGTTACTAAAGTTGAATTAAAACACACTTATGTATCACATAAGTAAACAAACGTTATAACCGTTAACAGATACACATATGGAGACTCAGGTCTGTAACTGAACAGTTTTACGTTTTAAACCGTCTCTTTGTCCAGCACGTCTCTAAGTGTGGTCCTCTGTGTGTCTGAGAGTTTAATCAGCTTTGCGCAGTGGCAGTATCGTAGCCTATGAGGTTTATCCGAGGCGCGATTATTGCTAGTTGAAAACTTTACCCAATACCCCGCCCGAGACGACTTGAAATATAGTCGGCTTTGGCAATTTTTGACGGTCTCTAAGGAGACTGATTTCCTTGTTCCAAATAATAATATTAGCTGACTCGTGAAGATCATGCCGAATTAATCTATGCCAATGTATAGTAGTCCTACTAGTAGTAATATTTACAAAAACATTAAGGATAGTATAGATGCAACTTTGGTGTAGCCTACTGTGAGATTGTTAGATGTTATTGTATCGCGTCATATATCTTCGGTTCTCATTAAACGTTACTTGCCCTTTTTGTCTGTATTGCGTAGTAACCTTATTATTAGCATATCTAATTATAAATTAGTTGCACGTTTGTTGTCCTGTTTCTTGTTTGTGTGACCTGTATAAAGTATAAAGTAATACCTGTTCTTATTCCGCTCGGTAGAAAGTTACTGGCACTCAGTTAAACATTGATCTCACTAACCAATCGAAGAAGCGATGGCCATTTTTACCGTAAGTAGGCTACTCTACCCTATTATCTAGTTCACGTTTGTGCCTCTTATGACACAACATGTAGCTAGCTAACATCGTTTTTTTAATACGCTGTTGCATGTCAATTAGGATAAGCATAATGTTAAATTTTATCCATACATCATTCGATTTTATGATGTCAAAATGGTATTCATCTACGCATTGTTTCTAGCCGTTACGGTAAACTATAGCACCCAGCCTGACATCCGTAACCTCGTCAGCGAGCTGTCTTGCTAATGTAATATATCACGACGTAGACTACTTGTAAAAAAGCTGTATTTAGTAGTGTGCAGACTGTGCATGGATCTCTAAAGCGATGTGCTGGAACTAGCAGAATCTGCTTGTCATCTAGTTAGCTAATTATTATTAACTAGTACCTCTACATTCCTTCAATACTCCAAGTGCTACAAACTAGCGCCCCCTCGGCCATCACTGACTTGTGGGCAAGAATGACCGAAAGGAAACGCAATGTATCTGACATGGAGGACCTGCGAGACGGCGAAGTGTCCGGGTCAAAGAAAATAAAGGATGGGACCGGTAAAAAGAGACACATTGCAGCGTTGGTCTTGGCAAGAGGAGGTAGTAAAGGAATTCCCCTGAAGAATATCAAAATGCTGGCCGGGGTCCCGCTAGTGGGCTGGGTGCTGAGAGCTGCGGTGGACTCCAACATGTTTGACAGGTTAGCATTGCAGACGTGTTTACATTTTTAATATGACAACTCAGTTCCTTCAGCATGACGCTATGACTGCAAAACATGCTAATGATTACTCAATATTATTATGCATTGTGTAGCTGTCTGTTTTGTTGTGGCGTCTTGGCAGCAATGTGATCAAGGAACGATATGAATGCAGACAGACACGGGGACCCTTGTGTCAAGCTAGCAGCTAGCTAACTAGTGAGCAGCTCTATCTACGCTAGCTGTGTGTAATGCATCTTAAAGGCTAGCCTAGCGTTAGCCTAGCTGTGATTGAAGGCAGGAAGACCGGCTACGTGGAACACGTGTCGTCCT
Organism: Mallotus villosus; assembly: GCA_903064625.1. NCBI lineage: Eukaryota > Metazoa > Chordata > Actinopteri > Osmeriformes > Salangidae > Mallotus > Mallotus villosus. The sequence continues at coordinate 12,519 of CAEFZP010001614.1, forward strand.
TGTCATGTTGTAGTAAGCATGATGTTGTACAATTCACTTAATAAAAATGTACACACGGTGTACAAAGGGAGTGTCATATATTGTCCAGCAGAGGGTGCCCTTTTCTCCTTGGCCCTTTGGGCTTGCCGTAGATGCCTTTTGGGCTTGCCTTTTGCAGTATCAGTCAGACCCCCCCCTTCTCCCAATAGTATAAGAAACTTTCCACTTCTCCTAATATATAAAATATTGCTCTAATAAATAGTCAACCTCCCTTCTCCTCTCCCTTCTCCTCTCCCCTCCTCCTCTCCCCTCCTCCTCTCCCTCCTCCTCTCCCTCCTCCTCCTCTCCCTCCTCCTCTCCCCCCCTCCTCTCCCCCCCTCCTCCTCTCCCCCCCTCCTCCTCTCCCCCCTCCTCTCCCCCCCTCCTCCTCTCCCCCCTCCTCTCCCCCCCTCCTCCTCTCCCTCCTCCTCTCTCCCCCCTCCTCTCCCCCCTCCTCCTCTCCCTCCTCCTCTCCCTCCTCCCTCCTCCCCCCCCTCCTCCTCTCCCCTCCTCCTCTCCCTCCTCCTCTCCCTCCTCCTCTCCCTCCTCCTCTGGCCCCCTGCAGTGTGTGGGTGTCCACAGACCATGATGAGATAGAGAAGGTGGCGCGGGCGTGGGGGGCGCAGGTGCACACCGCCGGAGCCCAGAAGTGTCCCAGGACTCGTCCAGCTCCCTGGACACCCATCCAGGAGTTCAGCCGCCTCAACCCTGGTAATCTGACCCTGGATATATAACCCTGGTACTGTAACCCTGACCCTGACCCTGGTTATATAACCCTGGTACTGTAACCCTGACCCTGGTTATATAACCCTGGTACTGTAACCCTGACCCTGGTTATATAACCCTGGTACTGTAACCCTGGTTATATAACCCTGGTACTGTAACCCTGACCCTGGTTATATAACCCTGGTACTGTAACCCTGACCCTGGATATATAACCCTGGTACTGTAACCCTGACCCTGGATATATAACCCTGGTACTGTAACCCTGGTTATATAACCCTGGTACTGTAACCCTGACCCTGGATATATAACCCTGGTACTGTAACCCTGACCCTGGATATATAACCCTGGTACTGTAACCCTGACCCTGGATATATAACCCTGGTACTGTAACCCTGACCCTGGTACTGTAACCCTGACCCTGGATATATAACCCTGGTACTGTAACCCTGACCCTGGTTATATAACCCTGGTACTGTAACCCTGGTACTGTAACCCTGACCCTGGTACTGTAACCCTGACCCTGGTTATATAACCCTGGTACTGTAACCCTGACCCTGGTTATATAACCCTGGTACTGTAACCCTGACCCTGGTACTGTAACCCTGGTACTGTAACCCTGGTACTATAACCCTGGTACTGTAACCCAGACCCTGGTTATATAACCCTGGTTAGCAGTGCTAACTCAGATCGAAACAGACAGGCAGGCAGACAGGATTCTAGATTCTAACAGTCACACCCTCTTCTCCATCCTGAGCCTCTCCCAGCTAGACACACACCCTACCAGGATGCAGACTGTCTACAACACACACTATGCACACACAACAACACACACTATGCACACACAACAACACACACTATGCACACACAACAAAACACTGGAACAGATTAGAAGATATTGTTAAAAATGTTTTCCCCCAGGGATAATAAAGTTTGCCTTTCCTTTCCTTACCTGTGCTGACCACTGAGCAAGCAGGCCTTGTGTGTGTGTGTGTGTGGCACATGCCAACATTTCCCTGTGTGTGTGTGCATGCGTGTTTACCTGTGTTCTCTCTCCTCCCCCCAGAGATGGATGTGATCTGCAACATCCAGGCCACGTCGCCCTGCCTGCACCCCTCCCACCTGCAGGAGGCACTACAGCTCATCACGCTGCAGGACTTCCAGTCTGTGTTCTCTGTGGTGCGGAGACACCAGTTCAGATGGCAGGAGGGGAAGAAGGGAGGTGGGTTCAGGCTCAAATCAACAAATCTTTGTATCGGTTTCGGCCTTAAAAATCCTTTATCGGTCGTGCTCGTGTACTTACTAGAGCCCGACCGATATATCGGTGGGCCGATATTATCGGCCGATATTAGGCATTTTCCAAACTATCGGTATCGGCATTTATATCGGCCGATATCGGAATATCAGATCTTTAAATCTCCAAATATTTGTATCGGTATCGGCCTTAAAAATCCTGTATCGGTCGTGCTCTAGTACTTACCTGCTGGGTGAATTGGGGAGGGGAGGGAAGGAGGGGGGTGGGGCTGAGTAAATGCCAGTATTTACATGTCAAAGACATGCTGCTTCTCCCATCAAGCATTGCAATACAGATTTACTTACTTTGGTACATACATTTTAAAGCTTAACAAAACTCACAACTGCTAAGTAACTGAATGCACACATTGTAAGTGATATCTTCTAACCTGGCTCTGCCTTAGATCTGTAATGGAAGAGTTTGGTTGTAAACCGTGTCTGGGTCTGGGGTCTGGTGTGCTGTGGTCACGTGGCTGGCAGCCAGTCCTGTTATCTTTGCGCAGTGGCAGTATCGTAGCCTATGAGGTTTATCCGAGGCGTGATTATTGCTAGTTGAAAACTTTACCCAATACCCCGCCGTGACGACTTGAAATATAGTCGGCATTGGCAATTTTTGTAGGTCTCTATGGAGACCAATCTCTCTGTTGAAATCAATGATGGGAAATTGACCTCCTCTGTCATCCTCCTGTCTTACTCTAGTGGTAGTAAGCTGCTGTTCCCCCCTCCGTCCTGCAGGTGGTGCTGTACTTACTAGAGCCCGACCAATATATCGGTGGGCCGATATTATCGGCCGATATTAGGCATTTTCCAAACTATCGGTATCGGCATTTACAATGGCCGATAAATTAATATTTATGTTTTGTTTGAGTTTTTTTATAATTGTGTTTTTGTTCAAAGGACTTTAAGTTTCATATCTGAAGTTTGTATTTGTATACATTTTATCTATCAAAATAACTGCATTATCATATTATTTTAGCGAGGAAATAATAACAGGATCAGATGGCTGAGCAGTTATGGAATCGGGCTATTAATCAGAGGGTTGCTGGTTCAATTCTGGCCGTGTCAAATTACGTTGTGTCCTTGGGCAAGGCACTTAACCCTACTTGCCTCGGGAATGTCCCTGTACTTAGTCGCTCTGGATAAGGAACTTGTGTTCTCATTTCTGCTATCTGCTGTTGAGAATAATTACATGTTTTGAAGTGTAGTCAGGTTCGTTTGGTCCTAGTTATATTGCATAACATTAGAGTTACATATGACCTGGGAAACAATGTACTGTACTCCTCCTCCTCCTCCTCCTCCCCCCCCCCTCCAGCGGGCGTGTCCACCCGGCCCCTGAACCTGGACCCCGGCCTGCAGGCCTCGCAGGCAGGACTGGGACGGGGAGCTGTGTGAGAACGGCTCCTTCTACTTCGCCACCAGGGAACTCATCCAGCAGGGGCTGTTACAGGTAGCTAGGCAACCTCCAGGGCCTGTTAAAGGTAGCTAGGCAACCAGCAGGGGCTGTTTGAAGTAGCTAGGCAACCAGCAGGGGCTGTTGAGGTAACTAGCAACCAGTAGGACTGTTACAGGTAGCTAAGCAACCAGAGACCTTACACAGCAGGTTTTAGGGTAGTAAGAGCACCATGTTTCACTTTCCTTCCCTGTCTCCTCCCCCCTTCCTCTCCTCCCCCCTTCCTCTCCTCCCCCCTTGCTCTCCTCCCCCCTTCCTCTCCTCCCCCCCTCCTCTCCTCCCTTCTCTTCCCCCCTCCTCCCCTCCCCCTCCTCCCAGGGGGTAAGATGGCCTACTATGAGATGCTACCAGAGTTCAGCGTGGACATCGACGTGGACATCGACTGGCCCGTGGCAGAGCAGAGGGTACTCCGGTGAGGAAGAGAAACAGGAAGTGACATCATCTATCCCCCGACTATCACATTCTAAGCACTTACTTGTCATATTTCCTCACCTGGTTGTGTGTGTATAATGTGTGTGTGTGTCCAGGTTCGGCTACTTCGGCCGGGCCCAGCCCGAGGTGGTGCGGCTGCTGCTGTGTGTGGTGTGTGGGGGTCTGACAGACGGCCAGGTGCTGCTGTCTGCCTCGGGGGAGGAGATGCTCTCCTTCAGCACCAGAGACACCAGGGGATACGCATGCTAAAGGAGGAGGGAGTGGAGGTAACGCACACACCCCTCTCCTCCACCTCCTCACCCCTCTCCTCCACCTCCTCACCCCCTCTCCTCCACCTCCCTCACCCTCTCCTCCACCTCCTCACCCCTCTCCTCCTCACTCTCCTCCACCTCCTCACCCCTCTCCCTCCACCTCCTCACCCCTCTCCTCCACCTCCTCAACCTCTCACCCCTCTCCTCCACCTCCTCACCCCTCTCCTCCACCTCCTCACCCCTCTCCTCCTCACCCCTCTCCTCCACCTCCTCACCTCTCTCCTCCACCTCCTCACCTCTCCTCCACCTCCTCACCTCTCTCCTCCACCTCCTCACCCCTCTCCTCCTCACCTCTCCTCCACCTCCTCACCTCTCACCTCTCTCCTCCATCTCCTCACCCCTCTCCTCCACCTCCTCACCTCTCTCCTCCACCTCCTCACCCCTCTCCTCCACCTCCTCACCCCTCTCCTCCTCACCCTCTCCTCCACCTCCTCACCCTCTCCTCACCTCCTCACCTCTCTCCACCTCCTCACCCCCTCTCCTCCACCTCCTCACCTCTCTCCTCCACCTCCTCACCCTCTCCTCACCTCTCACCCCTCTCCTCCACCTCCTCACCTCTCTCCTCCTCACCCCTCTCCTCCACCTCCTCACCCCTCTCCTCACCTCTCACACCCTCTCCTCCACCTCCTCACCTCTCTCCTCCTCACCCCTCTCCTCCACCTCCTCACCCCTCTCCTCCACCTCCTCACCCTCTCCTCCACCTCCTCACCCCTCTCCTCCACCTCCTCACCCCTCTCCTCCACCTCCTCACCCCTCTCCTCCACCTCCTCACTAGTCGCCTCTCCTCCACCAGTCCGTCACCTCTCTCGCTCCTCCACCACCCCTCTCCTCCACCCCAGTCCTCACTCCCTCTCCTCCACCGTCCTCCCCCTCTCCTCCCCCCTCTCCTGCCTCCTCACTCATCTACCTCTGTCCTCACCCCCTCTCCTCCTCTCCTCACGCGCTCTCCTCCACCTCCTCACCTCTCCCCGTCTCTCGGTCCTCCCGTCCTCACCCGCTCTCCTCCACCATCCGCACCCCTCCTCCTCAGTCCGGGTGCTCTCTCCTCTCGACCCCTCTCCTCGCTCTCACCCCGTCTCCTCCCCTCCTCACCTCTCTCCGCCTCACCCCTCTCCTCCACCGTCCTCACCCCTCTCCTCAGCCTGCTCACACCCTCTCCTCCACCTCCTCACGACTCTCCTCCTCCTCACCCCTCTCCTCTCGCCCCGTCTGCTACACGCTCCACCTTCCTCCCCTCTCCTCCACCTCCTCACCCCTCTCCTCCACCTCCTCACCCATCTCTCTCCTCCTCACCCCTCTCCTCCACCTCCTCACCCCTCTCCTCCACCTTCTCACCTCTCTTCCTCCACCTCCTCACCTCTCACCCTCTCCCCGCCCCTCCTCACCTCTCCTCCCCCTTCTTCTCACCTCCTCTATCGTCCCTCCTGTCCTCCTCTAGTGGTAGTAGCTGCTGTTCCCCCTCCGTCCTGCAGGTGTGCTGTACTTACCTGCTGGATGAATTGGGGAGGGGAG
>CAEFZP010001615.1:0-30387 GCA_903064625.1 Mallotus villosus
AAACGAGGACAACACACCAAACACACACAACGAAACACACACAAACACCACAAACACACACACACGAGACACAACACACACAACACACACAAACACGCGAACACATCACACACACACAGAACAAACACACAAACACACAACACAACACACCAACAAACACACAACAACACCCCAACACACAGGACACAAAAAAACACACACAAACACACACACACAAACAACAACACACACACACAAAGACACACAACACAGCATACACACAGACACAAAACACACACAGAAAAACACACACATAACACACAACAACACACCACACACAACACACAGTATAAACAACACACAATACACACACACAAACACCACACAACAGACAGACACACACACACACAATACACACACACACAACACACACACTAATACAAAACACAACACACCAAACACAAACACACACACACAACAAACACACACACACACAACACACACAAAATAACACAAACACAAATCTCTCATCACCGCCCACACACACACAACACACACGACCATTCCACACACACACACATTCAGCACACACCACACACACACCACACATCACCGACTACCCACACACATACACGCACATCACACCCACACGCACAGCCCACACATCCACCACACACACACACCGCCACACCACACCGCACACACACATACATCACCACTCACACACACACCTGTCACACATTAACACAGTCACACAGTTGCACACCACGATTCACACCACATTCAGCTACACACATCACACCTTCACATCACATTCAGATCACATTCCACACACATTTTCACACACACACACACACACCATTCACACCGACATTCCACACACACATACACACCCCACACACAGACACACAGCACACAGACACACACTCCTCACCACACCACCATACATACACACCACACGCACACACACCTCACACACCCACACGCCCTTTACTCTCGCTTCTATAGAACGAGACAGAGCGACTAACGTGTAGTGTGTGTATGTGTAGTGTTGGTGTGTGTGTGTGTGTGGTGTGTGTGTGTGTGTTGTTGTGTGTGTGTGTGCGTGTGTGTGTGTGTGTGTGTGTATACAGTGTGTGTGTGTGTGTGTGTGTATCAGTGTGTGTGTGTGTGTTGTGTGTGTGTGTGTGTGTGTGTGTGTGTGTGTGTGTGTTACCCTGTAGGTGATCCTCAGGTCCGTCCAGCTGTTCAGGACGTCTGGCTTGTGAAGCTGCTTCCTCGTACACTCATACTGAAGACACAACCCCCAGGTCCCAGTCTGACCAATCACAACACAGGGAATCAGAGACCACAGCCAATCACAACACTGGGAATCAAGACACGACAGACAATCACAACACGGGGAGACAGGGAAGACCATCAATGAGTGTGTGTCGTACCTGACCATGTGACGAAGGCGCAGAGTTTGTGTGAGGGGGCGGGGCTTCCGATGGGGTGCCTGGAGAAGGCCACGCCCCTCTGCAGCTGCTGTGCCTGCAGCCAGCGGCTGAAACGAGACAAGCAGATCTGCAGGGGCACGCCTGACTCCACCTGGGCCTGCAGGACGGCACACAGAGACATAACTAAGACACCCTAACCCCCTGACTCCACCGGACACTGCAGGGAGGGACAGTTTGTGTGTGTGTACCTGTGTGTGTGTGTGTGTGTACCTGTGTGTGTGCATGTAACCTGTGTGTGTGTGTGTACCTGTGTGTGCGTACCTGTGTGTGTGCGTGTGTACCTGTGTTGTGTGTGTGTGTGTGTGTACCTGTGTGTGTGGTGTGTGTGTACCTGTGTGTGCGTACCTGTGTGTGTGCGTGTGTACCTGTGTGTGTGTGTGTGTGTGTGTGTACCTGTGTGTGTGTGTGTGTGTACCTGTGTGTGTGTGTACCTGTTGTGTGTGTGTACCTGTTGTGTGTGTGTGTACCTGTGTGTGGTGTGTTGTGTACCTGTGTGTACCTGTGTGTGTGTGTGTGTGTACCTGTGTGTACTTGTGTGATGCCTGTGTGTTGTGTGTGTGTGTACCTGTGTGTGTGTGTGTGTGTGTGTACCTGTGTGATGCCTGTGTGTGTGTACCTGTGTGATGCCTGTGAGCTCGGTGCAGAAGTCAGACAGCACAGGGTGTTCCTGTGGCCGACGTAAGAGTGGAACTCGCCTCCACTCACTGTGGAGGTGTTCAACCGCACCGCGGGAAACGAAAACGTAGGGAGCGAGGACGTGGAGGCGGGGGGAGGGAGGGAGGGCGGAGCGGAGGGAGGGAGGGGAGTGCGATGATGGGAGGCGAGTGCGGTGATGGGAGGGAGAGGGGGAGGGAGGGAGCACGGGAGGGAGGAGAGGAAGCGAGGAGGAGGGAGGAGAGTAGTGCGAGGGCGCGGTGAGGGAGGGATTTTGCGTGGGGAGCGAGGGTAGGGTGGGAGAGGGAGGGAGAGAGGGAGGGATGAGGAGGAGGGCAGGGGGGAGGGGAGGGAGGGAGGGAGAGGGAGAGAGGGTGAGGGAGGGAGGAGGGAGCGGGATGCGAGGGAGAGAGGGAGAGGAGAGGGAAGCGAGCGGGAGGGAGGAACGACATATAATCATGGACACTCCACCCTAAAACTATCAATATGTTGATCAATAATCTGATCAATACTTACTGATCTCCTGTCCGTAGTGTTTTTCTCTCGCCACATGTGGACTCAAAATCAATGACATCAGGTAGGAGTAAATTTGATCTGGATAATTACAACAAATCAGATTAATGATTTACATCAATTATTTACAATATTAGCCTACATCATGACATCAGCGCTGTGGTAGAAATTGAAGGATTTACTATTGCCGTGTGTAAATTGGATCCAATCTTATATGAATATGCCATTTAAACTTAATATGTCTCGCATTATGTTATATTCATGTTAGATATTGATTCATGTAGGTATGTTCCCTTTGTATGTGTGTACCCATGTTCTAAAGATTATTTTGAATTCAATAACTGGGTTAATAATAGAGCTAAACAATTCGGATATCGTAAAGGGGTTAAAATCAAACTTACTTGATAGTTGCGACTTCTCTCGTCTGTTTGATAACTGGCTGCGTTTCCTCAACAACCCTAATTCTCTTTTAGAAAACAATAACAAACAAAAAACACCAAGATCATGGGTAGGTTCGTATGCGGTAGCTAGCTGTATTCGTATATAAAAGAAACATGCCTCAAATCAGCTACAGAACAAACAAACAAACAAATCGAGTCGACTATGTATTAGCTAACTTACTTGGCTAATTTCTTAGTCGACATTTCTCCTTCAAGCGACCAGTAACGCCAGTTCGTTGATGAAAATAGTTCTTGTGAACACGAAATTACAAAAATAAACAGGCTAAGAAAATCGAAATTAAAGGCGACAGTTTCACAACAACGTTTCTTCGCGGCGGAGTTTGAATCAGTGTCATCCATTGCTCTGCTGTTGACTTCCGGCCTGAGCGAGTTAGGCCAGAGTCAGGATACGGAAGGAACGAAAACATCGATTGGAAGGAAAGCATGGCGCGTGTGGTGTGGCAGCATTGTGATTGTAGCTTCTGGGGTTCCAAACTAACGGCCAGCGCGTTCATTAAAAGTAGCCTACTTCAAACTCACGGGATCATGGAAGACGTTCATGTCGGTCACAAACGAAAGAGGGATCCGTCACCGAACTGCAGACCGCCAAGAGACCGGCGAGGGAGACCGGGGTGCAACGGAGCGCCTCAACCCGAGTGTCTCTCCCGTCCAGGCGCCCACCAGTCTCTCTATTCCATTTAACCGAATCCAAGAGCCGGTCACGTTGAATGAACTCACGGAGCTGATACATTTCGCTTTATTAGGGAAAACAGTCAGAGTCAAACAACAAGGTGCAGAAGAGAGCGTGGTAGTGTGATTAGAAGTTAGGATACTAGTGCTAGACAGGTAGAACAATGCGAGGAGAGCGATAGAAAGAGAGAGAGAGCAGAGAGAGAAGAGCGAGAGGGAGTGAGATAGAGAAAGAAAGAGAGAGAGAGAGATCGTATCTAGATAGCTAGATAGGGTAGAGACTTTGCAGATAGCATCTCTCCGTCGATATATATCTATACTCTCATCTCTCTCGTCTCTCGTCTCACTCACTCTCCCTTCTCCCTACCTTCTCTCTCTATCTCTCCCTCTCTCTCTCTCTCTCTCTCCAGCTGGTGTCGGTTACGCGGACAGAGCCGGTTGGCGGGGGGTGAACGTGATGGTTTTGGAGGGGATGACCCGGGACATGTTTTACGCACACTACCTGCAGTTCCCTCACCTCCGGAGCGCGTTCCGCACGGTAAGCACGTTAATGTACTCGGGCATGCAGTTTTCGAATTGTTTTGTCCTGTTGTCATGACAACACGGTGTCTATCCCTCAGAGATACAGCTTCACTCCGTCGCCTGGCAACAGCATCTTCTCCATCTCGGCAGTCAAGTTCCTGGTTCTGAGAGTTCTGTTGTCTCCCATGGAGAACTAGAAGGTGTGTGTGTGTCTCAGCTGTACATTCCTGTCAGGGAACCATCGAGTGTGTGCTCGTACATGAAGGAAGGAAACAATGTCATGTCAATAATACATCTATATCATTCCTCTGTGTGTGTGTGTGTGTGTGTGTGTGTGTGTGTGTGTGTGTGTGTGTGTGTGTGTGTGTGTGTGTGTGGTGTGTGTGTGTGTGTGTGTGTGTGTGTGTGTGTGGTGTGTGGTGTGTTGCAGGTCTGTGGTGGCACCCGGTCCTCAGAAGGTTTGGGGTAGTGACGCGTGGCCTCACAGCGTACACTCTGACCCTGGAGGAGAGGAGCAAGAAGCACTGCCCGGGGAAAGGGCGCACACACACACACACACACGCAGACACACACACGCACACACGCACACACACACACACGCAGAGACACACACGCAGAGACACACACACGCACACACGCACACTCACACACCACACACACACACACACGCAAACACAGCACAACACCACACACACACAAAAACCACACACACCACACACACACACACAAACAACACACACACGCAAGACACACCACACGCACACACAACGCATAGACACGCACACACACCAAACACACACACACACACTCATCACACACACGCAGATACACACACACACACAATCACACACACACACACACACACCACACACACACTCATAGACACACACTCACATAACACACACTCAGATACACACACTCAGATACACACACACACTCACACACACACACACACACACTCACACACACTACACACACACACACACACCACACTCACCACACTCAACACACACACTCATACACACCACACACACAACACCACACACACCACACACACACAACACACACACACTCATAACACACACCACCACCACACCACACTCATATACACACACACACTACACACACACACGCACACACACACACACACACACTCACACACACACCATAAACACTCACACACTCACACACTCCCTCTTACCGTGTGTGTGTTTCAGGAATGCCAGGCAGTGAGGACTGTGTGTGTACACTGTGTGATGACATCATCACAGACAGCAGTCCTCTCTACGGACTGGACTGTGAGATGGTGAGAGGAAACACACACACACACACACACACACACACACACACACAACACACACACACACACACAAACACACACACACACAACACACACACACACACACACACACACACACACACCACACACAACACACACACACCACACACACACACACACACCACACACACACAACACACACACAACACACACACACACACACACACCACACACACACACACACACACACACACACACACACACACACATTCAGTTTTCAGTCAGTTATGTTGACCTCTAGCTGACATGTGGGTGTGTGTGTGGGTGTGGTGTGTGTGTGGTGTGTGTGTGTGTGTGCAGTGTGTGACAGAAAGGGGTTAATGAGCTGGCTCGTGTGTCTCTGGTGGACAGTAGAGGGCGCTGTTGCTGGACCAGCTGGTTAAACCTGAGAACCGCATCATCAAATACCTCACAAGGTAACGCTGTGGTGGGTGTGTGTGTGTGTGGTGTGTGTGTGTGTGTGTGTGTGTGGGGGGCAATGTATGATGTGAGAAAGAGTGTGTGTGTCAGTTAAATCCCGCCCCTCCTCTCTGATAGGTTCTCTGGGTATTACCCGGGCAATGTTGCAGCCAATCACCACTACCCTGAGGGATGTCCAATCAAAAACTCAAGGAACTGTTGCCGCGGGACGCCGTCTTGGTTGGCCACTCCCTCGACAACGACCTGAGGGCTCTGAAGGTGCGTGACGACTGTTACTATGGGAACAACCTCTGGGGGGGAGGGAGTCTGGAATATTGACTGTTGTTTACCTTTGTTGTTGTTGTTTGTTATTGTTTATCTTTGTTGATGTTGTTATCCTCCCAGCTCATCCACCCTCACGTGATTGACACCTCCCTGCTCTACAAGAGGGAGTTGGACAGAGGTTCAAACTGAAGGTCCTGGCTGAGGTGGTCCTGCAGTGAGTACACTTTACAACGCACCTAAACACACACACATTTACACACTCCTCATATCACTACACACGCACCCTAAAACCACACACATTTACACTCCTATATCACTTACACACGCACCTAAACACACACATTTACACTCATATATCACTTACACACGCACCTAAACACATACATTTACACTCATATATCACTTACACACGCACCTAAACACACACATTTACACTCATATATCACTTACACACGCACCTAAACACACACATTTACACTCCATATCACTTACACACGCACCTAAACACACACATTTACACTGCATATCACTTTTGATCGATATATCAAGACTTTCATGACTGTTATACCATTTCTTGATGCAGCATGTGTGTGACTCCTCCCCTCCCCCGGTTGCCCCTCCCACAGGAAGCAGATCCAGATGGACGATGTCAAAGGTCATGACCCCAGCGAGGGACGCCCAGGCTGCACTGGAGCTGGCCCAGTACTTCATCACCACGGACCTAGACAGGTACACACACACACCACTACGAGACCACAGAGCACAGACGTGGTCTACACACACCCAACACTGTTTAAGCAGGCTGTGTGTTGCTAGGTTGTGTTTAAGCAGGCTGTGTGTTGCTAGGTTGTGGTTTAAGCAGGCTGTGTGTTGCTAGTTGGTGTTTAAGCAGCTGTGTTGCTAGGTTGTGTTTTAAGCAGGGCTGTGTGTTGCTAGGTTGTGTTTAGCAGGCTGTGTGTTGCTAGGTTGTGTTTAGCAGGCTGTGTGTTTCTAGTTGTGCAGCAGCATGTGGGTGATCTTTGGGGAGACAGTCCGAGACTGCCAGAGTCCCCTGTCAGACACACACACACAAAGGACTACAGGTACGACTGCCTAAACTGTCCCCCTGCAAAAAGCTTACTTCCTGTCCTACCTCTGCCTCAACGGCTCCTTCATACAACTCTCCTCGCTTCATCCCTCTCTCTCTCTCCCAGGTTTTCTGAGGTTCTGCAGAGGTCTGGCCAATCAGCAGTGTTTATGGGGCACCGTGCTGACATCCCCCTCACGCTGTCCAATCAGCAGTGGCATAGCTCAGACCGAGAGGTGAGAGGTCAAGGAGCGGGCCTGTACTGTTTTAGGTTGCCAGGGCAACAGCTTCTCGTTTCTTCAGATTTTTCATCCATCTTTATTTGATCTCTTCTCTGTCCTCTAATCTCACCATCTGTCAACGCTCCTCCTTTTCCATCAATCCATGTTATCCCTCACTACCCCTCCCCTCCCCCCTCCCTCCCCCCCCTCCCAGGTGCTGTCGTCATTCAGGAGGAGGATAGTGGAGGACCCTCCCTCGCTCAGTATGGTCCAGTTCTCAGACTCCAGACTCCTGCTCTCTCAAACACACGGTGGGGGACGCGTCTGGACTAGCATGGATGATTCCAGAGTTTCAGTATTAATACTGATGAGCTTGTCATGTGTGTCAGGTGTGTGTGCGTCTGAGAGAGATGTGTGTGGTGTTTGCTGGGCCACTGCCCCCCACCCTACACAGAGAGGGAGGTTGAAGAGACTGTTCAGGAGCTGTGGAAACCATCCGAAACGTCAGGATGCTGAACACCCAGACGGTTAGGGCTGAACAACATCTAGAACTTGAACACACTCTAGAACTCGAACAACACTAGAACTCTGAACACACGAACTCTGAACAACACTAGAACTCTGAACAAACTCTAGAACTGAACAAACTCTAGAACTCTGAACAACACTAGAACTCTGAACGCACTCTAGAACTGAACAACACTAGACTTGAACAACACTGAACTGAACCTGACAACACTCGAACTGAACACCTAGAACTCTGAACAACACTCTAGAACTCTGAACAACACTAGAACTCTGAACAGCACTCTAGAACTCTGAACAACACTCTAGAACTCTGAACAACACTAGAACTCTGAACAACACTCTAGAACTCTGAACAAACTAGAAACTCTGAACAGCACTCTAGAACTCTGAAACAACACTAGAAACTCTGAACAACACTAGAACTCTGAACAACACTAGAACTCTGAACAGCACTCTAGAAACTCTGAACAACACTAGAACTCTGAACAGCACTCTAGAACTCTGACCAAACACTAGAACTCTGAAACAACACTAGAACTCTGAACAGCACTCTAGAACTCTGAGAAACATCCTAGAAGTGCGAGTGGCCAGTGACCTCTGCCCTGAGTGTGACCTCTGCCTGAGTGTGACCTCTGCCCTGAGTGTGACCTCTGACCCTGAGTGTGACCTCTGACCTGAGTGTGACCTCTGACCTGAGTGTGACCTCTGACCTGAGTGTGACCTCTGACCTGAGTGTGACCTCTGACCCTGAGTGTGACCTCTGCCCTGAGTGTGACCTCTGCCCTCTAGCTGCATGCTGAGGTGGAGTTTGAGCTGCTGGAGGGAGCCCAGCTAGCCGTGGAGACGCTGAACGGAATCCTGCTACAGGAAGCACCTGCAAGGTTTGTCCCTCGTTCCTCCCGTATCCCCCTCGTCTCCTTCCTCCCTGTATCCCCTTTTCTCTTTCCTCCCTGTATCCCTCTCTGTCTCTCTCTCCCTCTCATTCCTCCCTTCCTCTCTGTTCAGGTCCAGCGGCCGGTCAAGGAGTCCATGTTGGATCTGGACGTCTTCCTCGGCGCTCTGCGTGACGACCCCCTTAACGCTAACCTCATCTACGCCGCCGGGCTAAAGGCTAGCGTTAACCACACCCGGGTCCCAGCAAAAGTCAATGGAAATATGCAACATGCTAAATGTCCAGAGCACCCAGTCAAAGACGATGAGCTAGGCGCTAACGGATATGAGCTACATGCTAGTTCCTCAGAGCCCTGTGAGGATGAGCTACATGCTAACTCCTCAGAGCCCTGTGATATGAGTACATGCAATCCTCAGAGCCCTGTGAAGTACATGCTAACTCCTCAGAGCCCTGTAAAGATAGCAAATGCTCCTCAGAGCCCTGTGAAGATAAGCTACATGCTAACTCCTCAGAGCCCTGTGAATATGAGCTACATGCTAACTCCTCAGAGCCCTGTGAAGATAAGCTACATGCTAACTCCTCAGAGCCCTGTGAATATGAGCTACATGCTAACTCCTCAGAGCCCTGTAAAGATAGCTACATGCTAACTCCTCAGAGCCCTGTGAAGATAAGCTACATGCTAACTCCTCAGAGCCCTGTGAAGATAAGCTACATGCTAACTCCTCAGAGCCCTGTAAAGATGAGCTACATGCTAACTCCTCAGAGCCCTGTGAAGATGAGCTACATGCTACTCCTTAGAGCCCTTTGAAGACGAGCTGAGACACGTCTTCGGGCGGTTCGGAACTATCGAAGGCATCATCATGCCCACAAAGACCTCTGGGAAACGAAGAAGGCATGCTTTCATAAGTGAGTTTGACCAATCACCAGACAGTCCTAGTCATTCTGTTTGGAGACTGTATTTGTATGTCAAGAGATGTCATGGAAAGGTCTGTAGATGTGATTATGCTTTGCACTATGCACATCTTATCCCCTACTGTACTAGGATAAGAGTTTAAATAAATCAAAACTCAGTGTAAAGATGAGTTGTTTTTGCAGAGTATCAGAGTTGTGGCAGTGTGAAGGCAGCCCTCAGTTCCCTGTGGAACTCTGGGACAGGAAGTCGTCCACCTGCCTGGCCCTGACCCCGCCCCACCTGCCCTCCTGGGTATCCATGGAGACGACCCCCCCTCGGCTACCCGCCCGGCAACCAGGACCAAGAAGTGGAGCACGCTATGAGGAAGTTGGACGGGCGTGTTCGGAAGCTGTTCAAATCCCTCCCAGACCACACCCTCAGCATCGTCCTGTTGCCCGGGGTACCGGTCCCCACGGCAACCGCCCTGGACTCTGCTTCCTGGAGGTCAAACAGGCCACGCCTCCGCACCCTAACCAGTTGCCTGAACATGCGTGTGTTTAGCATGTAGACTGGGGGATTGAGCTCACCAACTCTCGAACACAGAAACAATGGTTTGGAAGGTTCTAGAACATGATTGTTGTAACAGAACTAGAACCATGTTTAAGCGTTGTAGAAAATGGACCTGTGCTGGAACAGTGAACCCTGGTCTAGCACTGGCCTGACCACTTTCTGCTGGTGCCTTGTGATCATGTCTGCTTCAATAAAAGCTGACGTGACATCAAGCTGTCTATCTGGTCCTCACAGGGAGGGGGGGGAGAAACAAGACAAGCTTAGCAGCTGCATTCATCTAAAGTGACGGGGGGGGGTTTCAAACCGGCAACCTCTTAGACTGCCATCAAAAGCTTTACACAGAGAAGAGAGGAGGAAGAGAACCAGCAGAGGTAGACAGACAGGAGAAACCAGCAGAGGTAGACAGACAGGAGGAGAACCAGCAGAGGCAGACAGACAGGAGGAGAACCAGCAGAGGTAGACAGACAGGAGGAGAACCAGCAGAGGTAGACAGACAGGAGGAGAACCAGCAGAGGCAGACAGGAGGAGAACCAGCAGAGGTAGACAGACAGGAGGAGAACCAGCAGAGGTAGACAGACAGACAGGAGAACCAGCAGAGGCAGACAGACAGGAGGAGAACCAGCAGAGGTAGACAGACAGGAGGAGAACCAGCAGAGGCAGACAGACAGGGAGAACCAGCAGAGGCAGACAGGAGGAGAACCAGCAGAGGTAGACAGACAGGAGGAGAACCAGCAGAGGCAGACAGACAGGAGAACCAGCAGAGGCAGACAGGAGGAGAACCAGCAGAGGTAGACAGACAGGAGGAGAACCAGCAGAGGTAGACAGACAGGAGGAGAACCAGCAGAGGCAGACAGACAGGAGGAGAACCAGCAGAGGTAGACAGACAGGAGGAGAACCAGCAGAGGCAGACAGACAGGAGGAGAACCAGCAGAGGTAGACAGACAGACAGGAGGAGAACCAGCAGAGGACAGACAGGAGGAGAACCAGCAGAGGCAGACAGACAGGAGGAGAACCAGCAGAGGTAGACAGACAGGAGGAGAACCAGCAGAGGTAGACAGACAGACAGGAGGAGAACCAGCAGAGGCAGACAGGAGGAGAACCAGCAGAGGCAGACAGACAGGAGGAGAACCAGCAGAGGTAGACAGACAGGAGGAGAACCAGCAGAGGTAGACAGACAGACAGGAGGAGAACCAGCAGAGGCAGACAGGAGGAGAACCAGCAGAGGCAGACAGACAGGAGGAGAACCAGCAGAGGCAGACAGACAGGAGGAGAACCAGCAGAGGTAGACAGACAGGAGGAGAACCAGCAGAGGTAGACAGACAGGAGGAGAACCAGCAGAGGTAGACAGGAGGAGAACCAGCAGAGACAGACAGGAGGAGAACCAGCAGAGGCAGACAGACAGGAGGAGAACCAGCAGAGGTAGACAGACAGGAGGGAGTGTGGGAGAAATTGAAGATGTAACATATTTATCCTGTATAATAATGATTGTGTTCCAGTATTCCTTGTGTGCAAAGATAGGCCTAACCCCAAATCTGAACTCTGGGTAACACTAGGCTTACATAAACAAGGGGACCTGGGCTTGACCATTATCTTTCTGGAGAGGCCATAAAAGAAGTGGTGAAGGCTTACAGGGGTCAAAGAGCACACACGCGCGCAAGGTCTATGCAGAGGAGCCAATGAAGAAGAGCCATGGAACATTTAAATACTTTGTATTAGCCAATTACAGTCCTGAGCGCTGGTGTTTAAAATGACTAGCAACAACTGTTGCTAGTCAGACAAACTTGTAACACCATGGCGTGTGATGTTTTTGTCTCCTTGTGGCCGCAAGCAATAAAGCTTTCTTAACTTGTTCACCGACTGACTGTGCAATGCTTGATAGATTAATATCTCTGACAGGGAGAGAGAGAGACAGGAACTCAAAGAAACAAGTTACTAAGAAACATTTTTATTTTTCCTTTCAATGTAAGGAAATATTATTTTAGACACTTTATACGGCGTCATACAAAAAATGACGACAATTTTTCACCGGAACATTTTTGACACAGTTTACAGGGAACGTACAAAAAACAAAATAAGACTTCTAAATAAACAGCTGTGTTGGACATCAGACTGGTTTACACCAAGAATAAATATAAACATTTATGATGTGTTGAGGACGACTAGCTACCAGATCACCAGGGTATAAACACGTTTAAAAAGAATTGATGGGCGAAGTTGGACTGAGACTATTTAAAAAGAAAACATCACACACTGAAATACAGAAACGTGTAAACCACAGGATCAGTTAAGTGCTGTCATCAGGTCGCACACGCACACACACGCACACAGATGGTTAAAAAGCCTTGGTGATGTGTTGTCTGGGAGGATGGTGAGAGACTGTTGGTGTCATTTACCACATGGCTTCATTATGGGATGTCCCGCCTCCGGCACAGGTCCAGCGGGTGTCGTGGGAACGGTATCCAGGGTGACCCGTGGTCCCTCAGCGGAGCGGGAGGTGTCCAGGACCTCCTACCAGACCTGGGGCACATCATACAGAGGAGCCGCTTCTACACCTGGAGAACCATCCAGAACACTCAGCTTCTACACCTGGAGAACCATCCAGAACACTCAGCACTACACCTGGAGAACCATCCAGAACACTCAGCACTACACCTGGAGAACCATCCAGAACACTCAGCACTACACCTGGAGAACCATCCAGAACACTCAGCTTCTACACCTGGAGAACCATCCAGAACACTCAGCACTACACCTGGAGAACCATCCAGAACACTCAGCTTCTACACCTGGAGAACCATCCAGAACACTCAGCACTACACCTGGAGAACCATCCAGAACACTCAGCTTCTACACCTGGAGAACCATCCAGAACACTCGGCACTACCAAACACCTGGAGAACCATCCAGAACACTCAGCTTCTACACCTGGAGAACCATCCAGGACACTCAGCACTACACCTGGAGAACCATCCAGAACACTCAGCACTACACCTGGAGAACCATCCAGAACACTCAGCACTACACCTGGAGAACCATCCAGAACACTCAGCTTCTACACCTGGAGAACCATCCAGAACACTCAGCACTACACCTGGAGAACCATCCAGAACACTCAGCTTCTACACCTGGAGAACCATCCAGAACACTCAGCACTACACCTGGAGAACCATCCAGAACACTCAGCTTCTACACCTGGAGAACCATCCAGAACACTCGGCACTACCAAACACCTGGAGAACCATCCAGAACACTCAGCTTCTACACCTGGAGAACCATCCAGGACACTCAGCACTACCAAACACCTGGAGAACCATCCAGAACACTCGGCACTACACCTGGAGAACCATCCAGAACACTCGGCACTACACCTGGAGAACCATCCAGAACACTCAGCACTACACCTGGAGAACCATCCAGAACGCTCAGCACTACACCTGGAGAACCATCCAGAACACTTGGCACTACACCTGGAGAACCATCCAGAACACTCAGCTTCAACACCTGGAGAACCATCCAGAACACTCAGCACTACACCTGGAGAACCATCCAGAACACTCAGCACTACACCTGGAGAACCATCCAGAACACTCAGCTTCTACACCTGGAGAACCATCCAGAACACTCAGCACTACACCTGGAGAACCAATCTCAGTAAGGTACTGCTACACAGCCTAGACCAGAACATTCTTCCCGTACTCATTCAGCAAACATCTCCTGGTTCATAGAACTGTAGAACGTGAACACACCTGTCTCTCCTGCTGTCTTCTTCTGGTTCTTAGAACTGTAGAACGTGAACACACCTGTCTCTCCTGCTGTCTTCTTCTGGTTCTTAGAACTGTAGAACGTGAACACACCTGTCTCTCCTGCTGTCTTCTTCTGGTTCTTGCGACCCTTCCTTTCTGATTGGCAGGTTGCTGATTGGCAGGTTGCTGATTGGCAGGTTGCTGATTGGCAGGTTCCTGCTGTTGCCAGGCGACGGGCCCCCGTCTCACTGCTGGGCTGAGAACTCTCAGGACTCTCCTCTTCCTGAGTCGGACTCGTCCCCGACAAATCAGACGGCGACCTGCAGACAGGAGCACCCAATCACAGGCCTGGGACAGGAGCACCCAATCACAGGCCTGGGGACAGGAGCACCCAATCACAGGCCTGGGACAGGAGCACCCAATCACAGGCCTGGGACAGGAGCACCCAATCACAGGCCTGGGACAGGAGCACCCAATCACAGGCCTGGGACAGGAGCACCCAATCACAGGCCTGGGACAGAGTCATGTGTGTGTACTTACGTGGTATTAAGCCAGCCTTCTGTCGTCTTGCTGTCCACCACGCCTGCGTATGTCTGAACACACACACCTGGAGAGGAACACACACACTTCAAAACTCAAATATGGGCAGTGTGTGTGTGTGTGTGTGTGTGTGTACCGTCAGTCCTGATCTTCTTGCTGCCCTGTGAGGAGGACAGGCTCCAGTCGTGTGTGTGTGTGTGTGTGTGTGTGTATGAGTGTGTGTGTGTGTGTGTGTACCGTCAGTCCTGATCTTCTTGCTGCCCTGTGAGGAGGACAGGCTCCAGTCGTGTGTGTGTGTGTGTGTGTGTGTGTGTGTGTATGAGTGTGTGTGTGTGTGTGTGTGTGTGTGTGTGTGTGTGAGTGTGTGTGTGTGTGTGGTGTGTGTGTGTGTACCGTCAGTCCTGATCTTCTTGCTGCCCTGTGAGGAGGACAGGCTCCAGTCGTGTGTGTTGTCCTCCTGGACCGGACTGATGCTGCGCTTCCCTGGGGTCCTGCCACACACACACACACACACACACACGTTAAGAGAACACACACACACACACACACGTTAAGAGAGAACACACACACAACACACACGTTAAGAGAGAACAACACACACACACACACACGTTAAGAGAGAACACACACACACACACACGTTAAGAGAGAACACACACACACACACGTTAAGAGAGAACACACACACACACACGTTATGAGAGAACACACACAGCACAGGTAGGTGTGTAGGTGTGTGGGCGTCAGCATGCGCCCCTCACCTGTGCTGGGGTGTATCCGTAGGAGGGGTGCAGTGGAGGGCCGGAGCCAGGCATTCGAGCCCCAGGAGGAGCTTCCGCCCTGGGCCTGCCTCTCCTGCTGACGCCCCTGGACGTACTCTGCATACGTCTGGATACGGGTAGCTCTCCGCATAGCGGCTCGTGTTCATGGCTGGAGGAGCACAGAGGAGGAGAGGAGAGGGGGGTGAGAGGAGGAGGAGGAGGAGGAGAGGGGGTGAGAGGAGGAGGAGAGGAGAGGGGGTGAGAGGAGGAGGAGCACAGAGGAGGAGAGGAGAGGGGGTGAGTGAGAGGAGGAGGAGCACAGAGGAGGAGAGGAGAGGGGGGGTGAGGAGAGGAGGAGGAGAGGAGAGGGGGTGAGAGGAGGAGGAGCACAGAGGAGGAGAGGAGAGGGGGTGTGAGAGGAGGAGGAGCACAGAGGAGGAGAGGAGAGGGGGTGTGAGAGGAGGAGGAGCACAGAGGAGGAGAGGAGAGGGGGGTGAGAGGAGGAGGAGAGGGAGAGGGGGGTGAGAGGAGGAGCACAGAGAAAGATGAGAGGAGAGGGGGTGAGAGGAGGGGAGGCTAGAAGAGGAGGCTAGAGGAGGAAAGGAGACTCACCTATCTGAACCTGGTCAGTCTGACTCAGACACACAAAGGCCGACACGTCATCTATCCATGACACCTGGATGTTACCTAGGCAACACACAACACCAGGGGTAGGTTGAGCAGAGAGCGAGTGACAGACAGACAGACAGGCAGACAGACAGAGGCAGACAGACAGACAGACAGACTCACCGAAGGCACTGAAGAGCTGATAGAGGTCGCTGGTCTTCCACTCCTTAGGGAAGGTGACGTACAGCACATGATCCCTCTTAGGCTGCACTGGAGACAAGAGAGCATTACCACCATCCTGCAAGTGGAAGGGTGTGTGTGCGTGTGCGTGCTCGTGTGTGTTTACACTCACAGTCTGGTCCGCTGATGTTGAGGTAGGGAATATCTATTATCCTCATCAGGAATAACCTGAACACGGATGGAGAGAAAGGATTGATTCAATGAGCGAGAGAGTGACAAGGAAGAGGAAGAGCAGGAAGAGAGAGTGACAGACAGGAAGAGGAATAGTGACAGACGGGTGACAGACAGGAAGAGGTCTTACTTGTTGAAGAAGGGTTCGATGAGTTTGGAGTGGGAGCCGATGTGAGCCTTGGGGGGGGTCAGGAACGTGCCTGGGGGTATAAGACTGGTCAGTATGTGTGTATGTGTGGTGTGTGTGTGTAGGGGTGGTGTGGTGGAGGGTGTGTGTGTGGAGGTGGGGTGTGTGGTAGGGTGTGTGTGTGGGTGAGGTGGGGGTGTGGTGGGGGTGTGTGGGTGTGGGTGTGTGGGTGTGTAAGTGGGTGTGTGGTGTAGGGGTGGTGTGTAGGGGTGTGGTGAGGTGGGTGTGTGGTAGGTGTGGGTGGTGTAGGGGTGTGTGGGTGTGTGTGTGTAGGTGTGTGTGTGTGTAGGTGTGTGTAGGTGGTGGGTGTGTAGGTGTGTGTGTGTAGGTGTGTGGTGTAGGTGTGTGTGTGTGTGTGTGTAGGTGTGTGTGTGTGTAGGTGTGTGTGTGTGTGTGTAAGTGTGTGTGTGTGTAGGTGTGTGTGTGTGTAGGTGTGTGTAGGTGTGTGTGTGTGTGTGTAGTGTGGTGTGTGTGTGTAGGTGTGTGTGTTGTAGGTGTGTGTGTGTGTGTGGTGTGTGTGTGTACCTAGGTAGTTGGCCATAGAGATGAGCAGAGCCCGGTGATGAAGGCGTCGTAGCCCGCTTCATGGAGCTGCTCCTTAGACGTGTCGTAACTAGGGAAACCAGGCGCCGTATCTGATTGGACGGAACACAGGAAGTGAGGGAATGAACAAGGTTACGTAGATGAGCAGATGTTTGTAATCCTTTAGTTAGCCAGACCAGGATCAAGTACAGGACAAACTTGACTCAAACTAAACCCCCAGCCCCCCTAGGTGGTCAGAAAGCTCCATGTTCGTGTTCTTACCCACTCTGGGGGACTTGAAGGGGCTCTCTTTCAACTGTTTCTCCAGCTCAGCCAGAGAAGTGTTGTTGATGAGTTCATAACACACACACACACACACACACACAGTATTAAACACACAACCACCTGAGTAGAAGACAGCTGAACGTGGGGTTAAGGTTCAAAGGTCAGGTACCTTGAAGGGATGAGTTGAGGCCATGAGCTTGGTGTCTAACAAACCTGGTAGAACACACACACACGTTAGCTGAGGTACACACACACGTTAGCTTGAGGTACACACACACACACACACACACACCGTTTAGCTTGAGGTACACACACACACGTTACTTGAGGTACACACACACACACACACACACGTTGAGACACACACCAGTTAGCTTGAGGGTACACACACACACGTTAGCTTGAGGTACACACACCACACACACACGTTACTTGAGGTACACACACACGTTAGCTTGAGGTCACACACACACACGTTAGCTTGAGGTACACACACACCGTTAACTTGAGGTACACACACACACACACACACGTTAGCTTGAGGTACACACACACACGTTAGCTTGAGGTACACACACACGTTAGCATGGGGGAACACACAGCACGCACCTGGGGAGAACACAGGTGGTGACCTCTTTGAAGTCTCTCAGGTCCTGTAAGGAGACGGACAGAAACCATGACGACTCAGCGCCACCATGACGACTCAGCGTCACTCATGGAGGAACGTGACTGTTCTCCGTGACGGTTCTCTGAGCTGAGTTTCAGAGCAGAGCGCTGCAGTTCCACGTACCTCAGGCAGGGGGCAGTAGAACTGGTTGATGGTATGCATCACGTCCAGCAGCATGTTGTGTCCAACCACCAGCTTGCCCTGGGAGGAGGAGCACGTCAGCGCTGTACACACACACACACACACACCACCACACACTAGAACGTTTCCTTTAGGTTGGTTAGACTTTAACCCTTGTGTTATCTTCGGGTCATTCTGACCCATCAGTCATTGTGACCCACCGTTGTATTGCCACAACTTTACCTCATACAAAAACAAAGTGAAGCATTTTCTTTTAACCGTCGGGCTGTCTCAGAGCCCCCCACATAGAAGGTTAAAAGAAAAAAGCTTTTATTTATTTTATTATTGGGTAAAGTTGTAGCAACACAACGATGGTTGGTCATGTGACCCGAAGGCAGCAGGGTTAAGGAGACAGTGTTTGGTTGGTCATGTGACCTGAAGGCAGCAGGGTTAAGGAGACAGTTTGGTTGGTATGACCCGAAGGCAGCAGGGTTAAGGAGACAGTGTTTGAGACGTACCGATCTGGAGATGAAGTGGATGACCCTGGAGAAGCCAACAGCATCATTCAGCTCTTCCTACACACACACACACGTTACACACACACACACACACGTTAGAAGCCAGCTTCCACTGTGGACGGGTCAAACGTGTGCACACACACACACACACAGAGAGACACACACACCTGCTCCTTCTCGTGTCTCTGTTGCTGCCTCCTCCTCCTCTCCTCTTCATCAGCCTTGCTGATCTGGATGTAGCGCTCCTTCTATACACACACACACACATTCATACCTTTAGGGTCTGTGTGTGCATGTCATGGTGTGTGTGTGTATGCATGTCATGGTGTGTGTGTGTATGCATGTCATGGTGTGTGTGTGTATGCATGTCATGGTGTGTGTGTGTGTGTATGCATGCATGTCATGGTGTGTGTGTGTGTGTGTGTATGCATGTCATGGTGTGTGGTGTGTGTGTGTGGTGTGTGTGTGTGTGTATGCATGTCATGGTGTGTGTGTGGTGTGTCATGCATCAACATCCACTGCTACCTTCTCCGTTTCCACGGTTTCCACGTGCAGGCCCTTAGGGAACCTGAGAGATGAACACAGTAAGTGCTTCCTGTTTACTGTCAACTAACCAGGCTTGTTTACCAGGATTACACCACACCACCCACACCCACACCACCACCACACCCACACCACCACCACCACCACCACCCACCATCCCCAGCATCACCACCACCACCACCACTACTCACTTCCAATTGAGCGTCTGGTAGATCAGCTTCCTCTGAAAACCTGGAGGGGGGGGGAGACAGTGCTCAGAACACCAGAGATTATGTGTGTGTGAGACAGAGAGAGAGACAGAGAGAGAGAGACAGAGAGGAGAGCATGAGAGTGAGCATGAGAGTGAGACAGAGAGAGAGACCGGAGACAGAGAGAGAGCGAGGAGAGAGAGAGAGAGAGAGACAGGAGACAGAGAAGAGGAGAGAGAGAGAGACAGGAGACAGAGAGAGAGACAGGAGACAGAGAGACAGGAGACAGAGAGAGAGCATGAGAGGGTTTACCAGCAGAGACATGATTACCCAGTACAAGGCTCCAGATCCACAGTCTTCTCCGAGTTGCTGAGAAGAGCCTCGACCTTCTCCCTGCAGAGAGGTCAGGGGTCAGAGAGGTCAGGGGTCAGAGCTGGGGGGTTGCTACAGTGACGAGGTTGCTAGGAGAACTCACACCACACGGTTGATGAAGTCTTTGTGCTCATCGGGGATGTGGGCGGGGGCCTTTGGAGGAAGGGGATATGTAAGAGGGCGTGGACCCATTGGCCTGGCTCCGCCTCTCCTCAACCTGTTCCCTCAGCTGTGCTTCCTCTTCCTGGTTCAGGTAGGGGATCCCTATGGCAACCAGAGGGTCAGATGTCAGGTCTAGTTTATCAACAGCACAGAAGTTATTTACAAAGACATTTTCAGATTTTCAAACAATATAATAATGTAACCTATTTGATGTAAACAATATTCATAATCTAGTATCTAATAGACCAATGTAAAATATAGGGGTCAGACATATTGGCTATACTTCTGCAGTATTGAGTAAAGCATAACATATTAGGTAGTGTGGTGGTGGTGTGTGGTGTGTGTGTGTGTGTGTGTGTGTGTGTGTGTGTGTGTGTGTGTGTGTGTCATAGCTCTCTCACCATTACGGAAGACCTTGTTGAAGTCAAACCCTTGACTGGCTAAGAAGTCTATGCTGGAGCTCTGAAACAATAAACCATCATCATCATCTTCATCACCAACACCACCATCCTCATGCTTAGCGCCGAAGGTCAACTCACTTGGCATATGAACTTGATGTCAGGTGATGTTCTGTTGAATGGCTTTGGAAATACGTAAAAATTAAAAGACTTGATGATATACCTGTGAAAACACAAGCAGAAAGTTAGTGGGGACCTGTGTGTGTGTGTGTGTGTGTGTGTGTGTGTGTGTGTGTGTGTCTCAGTTTGCTGTTACATGGCTTATTAATGTCTAGACTCACTTAGATTCTGCTTGGTCATACTTGAACGTGCACAGACCAAACTGGAAGAGGAGAAACTCCATGGAATGCTGAGAGAGACAGAGAATTTCATTTCGATGATTGTCCAGTGTGTCGTATTATAATGTCATATTTCGTATGGGATTGTATTGTCGCTGTAGTTATGACAACTATCCTCATTACCTTCTTGAGCTTGGTATAGCGTTCTTCTGGCGTGTCGAGTCCATTAGTGAGCGCGCTAACGTTAGGACCGTCACTTATACCTGCAAACATAAAACCGTTGGGAAAAAAAGAATCTACCAAACCCATGCACGCGATGCCACGGGAAGTTAGTAACCACGTTAAGCAGCTTCGGCTTTCTAGTTTCCCGCTGCAACGCCTACTTTACCTGAAAATTCCCCGTCAATGGCTAGAAAATCCGCTTCTTCTATGGCGCTGTTTACAGTGCTTAAACTGTCTTTAAAATCTGAAACAAAGAAACGTCATAACTGTCATTACAGCTAAACACTTTCATTTGAAACGCTAGCTGGCACTAAACATGAAGCGGCTAGCTAGCATTAGCTCCGGTTAGCGCTGTCAATTGCAACGGACTTCTGGAAAAAAAAGGTATGTTCATATGACGCTGTTCTGGCGTGTGAATAGTGTACACTTTGTTCAATAATATTATATTAACATAGAAACTCACAACGAACAGAAATATCGACATTGATTTATTTGTAAATGTTAGCCTAGCTTTTGGTGCCATGTTAGCTATGGTGCCTGGCATTTCGACAATACTGAATTCCAGCAAATACACTGCCGGTCAAGCTAGCTGGCAAGCTAGCCCCGCATTCAAAAGGGTAATTTTGGCTGGCAGGTTTAATGGTAAAAGACAACGACATTTAAGTCGTGTTGATTTAAGGGAATCTCTCTGGTGTGGCTTTTCAGCGCGAGAAGTGCATCATAACGACTTACTTTTTCGTGTCACCTCCATACTTGCAGCATATGTAAACTGAAGCTAACGGGAGACGGCTAAAATAAGTCCCTTTTAACCTTTCCAGCTTGAGTACTTCCGGTGTTATGACGTTCTGTTTTAAATTATAATAACATGTACTTTATCTAACGCCAATACCTCTATATCGATTGAGTCTGCACTTATGAAACATGCAAGTGTAACAGAGTTAGAAATACACTTTATTGGCTAAGTGAGTTTCGCAGTATTCGAGCCATCCTAGCGTACTGCAGGTCTGCGTGTGTTTTGTCCATGTGGTGTTGCCGTACCCCAGAGGTTCACTACTAGACTTGACTGCATCAAAGAGTAGAAAGCATGAACTAAGTGCGCTGTGGTCCATATTACTTGTATCGTTATATTTGTGTGGGAAAAAAACATATTTCAAGTGGAAATATTTTAATCTGTGCATACACTATTTATTTTGCCATGTATTGGTATCATTTCTGTATAGTTAAGTCCACTTAAATTTGGCATTATACTACATTTCAGTAGCTAGCATCAAAATATGTACACTGGCCATGATAGTCAGAATGGCAGACACCAGAAGTTCAGTTTGTTTTCTTCCACTCAGTCTCCCTCAGACAACTTCGAGAGCTAACGAATGTTTTTGTCTGTCCATCGTTTGACTGTTTGAACATCGTTACAGCTAAATGTATTCAATCGATGTAACTTTGGTGACGTTAATTAGTTTTCTACTTTAGACTCTAGAGGGGGCCAACACGCGGCAGACGGTCTTTCTCACAGTAGTTTTTATTAACGGTGGGCTGGAATAACAACACATAAAATGTCTACCCACTCACTCACACAAAAACCGTTGGTTAAAACTCAGTTATAGTATGCTGAGCGTCAGTGATTTACTTTTGACTTGTGTAGATTAAACTCGTGTGACCTAGCTATGATAACTGTTGATGCTTCGGTGTTGAAATGAAAAGTAGTTATTTTTTAACTTGACATATTCAGAATAGCCTACTGTTAACATTTTAGTCTGGAAACATTTTTTTAGAAACGCTAAATGTTAGCTTGCTATCAAGTTATCTTACTGTCATGGTTACTGAATGGCAGTCTTTAAAACATTTTTTAAAAGATTTGTCACTTTTCATGTTCAGATCTATAATGCAAATTGATTTGACATTACATGACTGAAAGTCAAAAAAGGACAAATTGTCTCACATTAAAACAGTGACTCATATTCCTATGACATTCCAGTGGTCACCATAGAAACATAACCATGTGATTGTGCTGTTCCTGTACTCAGTGCTCAGCAGTAGCCTATATCAGCGGGCTTCAACCCTGGTCCTCAGGGACCCCTGTCCTGCATGTTTCTAGATGTTTCCCTGCTCCAACACACCTGATTCAAATGAATGGGTCGTTATCTAGTTATGCAGAAGCCTGTTAACGACCATTTGAATCAGGTGTGTTGGAGCACGGGAAACATCTAAAACGTGCAGGACAGGGGTTGAGACCTCTGGTCTATCAGCGACTTCACAGTCAGCACCTGAGTTTAGACAGGGTTCTCCATCCTGGTCCTCGAGGGCCGCGTCTGCATGTTCTAGATGTTCCCTGCCCCAGCACACTGATTCAAATGAATGGGGTCGTTATCAGCTCTGTGGAAGCTGGTATGCCCATTCATTTGATCAGCTGTCTGGAGGGGGACATCTACACATGCAGGACACGCCCTCGAGGACCGATGAAACCCTGTTTAAGACATCAAAACAACATAGCAACAAGACAGTGTCCCTTTGTGGAGGCAAATCTGCAGGTTTACAACACCTCAAATACTGTATCCTGTCCAGTGTCTTGCCTAAATATCTTTAGCCATTGATTTATTACACTATATTTGTGAACTACACCAGCATTTACCATCATACACAGTAGGTTTGTCTATGGACTCTCCTAAGACCCGCCCTACAAAAGAGATTGGCTTAAAACAACCAAAACGTTTCCAGTCAGCCTCCTAGCCCCGCCCTACAGTGGAGGACCATTGGACAGGGCCACCATGATTGCTGGCGGCCTTCAGTGATGGAAGATGTTCCTGAAGTCATAGCGTCCGGTCCTGGTCTGATTGTAGTGGGCCTTGAATATGAAACATCCAATTATATGACAACCAATATCACCGCCCCCACCAGCCTGCAATGATGGGGAGCCAGTCCACTGTGGAAGGGAGAGAAGAGGAGGAGGAGGAGGAGAGAGGAGGAGGAGAGGAGGAGAGGAAGAGAGGGAGAGGAGGAGGAGAGAAGAGAGGGGAGAGGAGGAGGAGAGAGAGAAGAGAGGGGGAAGATGGAGAGGGGGAGGAGAGGGGGAGGAGGAGGAGAGTGGGGAAAGAGAAGAGAGAGGGAGAGGAGGAGAGAGAGGGGAAGAGGAGAGGGGGAGGAGAGGGGGAGGGAGGAGGAGAGAAGAGAGGGAGAGGAGGAGGAGGAGAGAAGAGAGGGAGAGGAGAGGGGGAGGAGGAGGAGGAAGGGGAGAGAGGAGAGAGAGAGAGAGAGGAGGAGAGGAGAGGGGGAGGCGAGGGGGAGAGGAAATACAGTATTATTCCTCAAAGCATTGGAACTATCTTCAAGTGAATGCTACGTTAATACATTGAAAATGTATTGTTTTCCAGCTGCATTGCAAACACTTGAATATTCTTGTTATTAAAAAATACAAATTAATTAACTGATCTGAAGTCAAATACTATACCCTGAGCTATACCCATAACTACTATCAGATCTCTTGCCTCTTTAAAAAAAATTCAACCTTCATATTGATACAGATATTTGACTGTCACTGTATGATATTTGACCATTGAGCTGTCCTCATAATCCTCTCACCTTTGACCTCCACAGGTACGTTACGGCGGTCACTCCTTGGCTGTGTCCGGACAGTACACGGGTAATGTCCTGTGTGCTTGACGAGAGGGAGGATGAGGACGTCTGTATCGAGGGCCGTGGATGAGACCTTGGGGGAGTGTCCAAGAGTAGGAGGGGGCGGGGTGGGGGTAGCCGCGCTCTGCACTTTAGTTCAGAGTGTCTCCTTCAGTGATGCTGACTGGCTTGTTTGGAATCTAGATGCGTGGGATGTATTCTTGGGCGGTCTGGAGGGTGTGAGAGGAGAGAGAGTGGAGGAGGAGGGGAGAGGGAGAGGAGGGGAGACGGGAGGGTGGGAGGAGGAGGAGGAGGGGATGAGGGGAGGCCTAGGGTGGGAGGAGGAGGGGAGAGGGAGGGGTGGGAGAGGGAGGCGAGAGGGGAGAGGGGTGGGAGAGGGAGGAGAGAGGCAGGCCCATGAGGAGGAGGAGGAGGAGGAGAGAGCGGTGGAGGAGAGGGTGGGAGAGGGAGGGCGTGGGAGGGGAGGAGGAGAGAGGGAGGGGTGGGCGAGGGAGGATGAGAGAGGAGGGGTTGGGAGAGGGAGTGGGAGGAGGAGGGAGAGGGAGGAGAGAGGGATGGAGGAGGAGGAGAGAGAGAGGGAGGGGGTGGGAGAGGGAGGAGGAGGAGAGAGGGAGGGGTGGGAGGAGGAGGAGAGAGGGAGGGGTGGGAGGAGGAGGAGGAGGGGAGAGGGAGGGTGGGAGGAGGAGGGAGAGAGGAGGAGGGGTGGGGGAGGACGGAGGGAGGGGTGGGAGGAGGAGGAGAGGGGTGGGAGAGGAGGGGTGGGAGGAGGAGGGAGGAGGGAGGGGTGGGAGGAGGAGGAGGGGTGGGAGAGAGGAGGAGAGAGGGAGAGGGAGGGGTGGGAGGAGGAGGAGAGGGGTGAGATGTTCGTCGAGACGAACAACACTCTGAGTGTGTAGATAACAAACCACGAGAGGTGTGGTGTGATCTGTGTTATGTACTGTACATCTGATAGTGTGCTCGGTGTGGGGTGTCGAGCAGACTCACACCGCCACTGGTCATGACTCTGCAGACTGTGTGCCAGGCGTGTCTCCAGGTCCAGATCCAGACTGGCACTCACACCACAGCTCCGATGCCATCGTCCTCCTCCCTGGCCGTGCACGGTCAGCAGGAAGTCAGCGCTCGTGTGGCTCATTGAAGCTCCCATGGTCTCAGGAGCCCTGGGTGTCCAGCAGGGTGTCTCCTCTGTAGAGAACCGTACCTTCAGCCTCTGCATGGGAGAGCTACCTGCTTGATCAGAGCACTTCACGATGTGACTCTCTACCTCAACCATGTCTTCCATCTCTTGCTTGCAGCTCGATGCTGTCGGGAAGCTCTGTGGACACACACACTCCTACACGCACACACACACAACACACACACACACACACTGCTTAAACATCGTCTAACCAACACAAATCTATGAAAGTTGATGCACACTCACCACTAAAACCAAGATTGAGTGTGTGTGTGGTGTGTGTGAAACTCACGGTACACAGTCAGGTTCAGCGTTTTCAACACTGGAGATCTCCGGGGGGAAGGTGTTGTTAACACTGAGGGCCGTGTCCCCATGAGTCCATCATGTGTCCGCCTGCCAGGTACTGTTCTGGGACCCAGGATGCAGCGTGTGGCGCCGTATTAGAAGCCTCCCAGCTGACCGGGTGTGCGGTTCTGTGGGGTCTGGGGTGATGGTGCAGAAGCCGCAGCTGCGTCTCGACCTCACACAGCCTGGATGGGGCTGATCTGCTATCAGGCCTGCACAGGCAGTGATCTGAAATGCAGAGGACAGGGAGGAGTTGGGAGAGAGAGGGTGTCGTGTGGCAGACGTGAGGAAGCAGGATGAGAGGGGAATTATCGAATGGCGGTGACGAGGGGAGCTGGAAACGCGTGACGACGGAAGGCGCCTGCGAAACAATGCGTAGGTGTGGTAGCTAAGGGCATGTGTACGCAACACGTGAGGATGAGGGAGGGGAACAGGGGGGTGTGATGGGGAAGAGGGCTAAGTGCGAAAGCAGTGGACAGGGAGACTTGGAAAAGCGTAGAGGGAGTGGGAAAGATATTGTGTGAGAGGTACGTGGATAAGCGTGTGTGGTAGTGTGAGAGCTATCGTGGCAAGGGAGGTGTGTCAGCGTGATCGGGACATTAAGGGCGGGGCGGCGAGTGGAGGGGAAATGGGGACACTGTTGCAGTGTAGAGAGCAGGGGAGTGGAGCCGTGATGACGGACGTCCGGATACACGGGTGGCCGTTTTGCGTGTGGAGCGGGAGGGGATCAAAGCGGGAACGTGAGAGGGAGTGGATTAACGGGCTGCGGTGCGCTACGTAGAGGGGAGTGAAAGGGGAGGGATGAGGGTGAGTGGAACAGGGCGCGCTGAGAGCGGAGTGGAAAACGTCGGGCGTGGGCGCGGGAGTGGAAGCTGCGAGAAGATGAGGAGTGGAAAGCGTGAGGTAGAGGGCGTGGAGTAATGCTCTCGGGACGAGGGAAGTGGAAGGGCGTGCCTGGGACAGGGCACGTGAAAAGCGGCTGGGAGACGAGGGGAAAGGGCGTTGTGGGAGGAGTGGAACGAAACGTGGGTGTGAGCCAGGGAGGGGAAAGTGTGAGAGGGAGAGAGAGAATAGTTTGGTGTGAGAGGGACGTGGAAAGTTGTTTGTAGCGGGTGGGCAGAGGAGTGGAAAGCGTGCTGAGGGAGGGGAAAGGCGTTGTGAGAGGGGAGTGAAACGTGTGAGAGGGGTGGGCGAAACGAGTGGAGTGTGAGTGAGAGGGAGTGGAAAGTGTGAGAGGGTAGGGGATATAGGGGACGTGTGAGGCAAGGGAGTGGAAAGTGTGAGAGGGAGTGGAAAGGGGCGTGTGAGACGGGAGTGGAAAGGGGGTGTGATGAGGGCGTGGAAAGGGGGTGGGAGATTTGGGGAGTGGCACGTGTGAGAGGGAGTGGAAAGGGGGCGGAGGGGATGAGATGGAGGAACAGCTGGAGAGGTAGGAGAGAGAACAGACGTGAGTCTAGAGGAGAGAGGTGGGGGATGTAGACGTTAGGAACCCAGCTTTCACGCACGTAGTTTGCATTCGGGGTCGATAGGAACTAGTCACGACCAAAGTTTGGCGAAAGACACACTCGTCCCCACCAAGATTTGTAATTTTCAAACCAAAATATAATTGCACCATATATTTGCAAACTCATTCGTATTATTATCCTATCCTATGTTCGCCGAAAAAGTAATGTCTAAGTAACCAATGCGCCCGTAGCGCCTGCGACACAATAAATTATATCATTTAGTCGTAGCGTCACTGCTGTCAAGTTCCGACCGCCGAACAGCCTCTATGTCCAAAATCCGACCAGGCAGTATCGAAAGTATCAGGTCATCCAGACGAGAATATCTTCCGCGGTCCCCGCACCGTGTACGTAGTCTTATTTTCTGCATTTATCAAACACTCTCTGTGTCCACTTTCCTGACACATCCCTGGCCGTTTACCCGTCTAACGCCTATAGCGACGTTCCTTTGCTGCGACGCATGCCGCCCGATCCTCGGGTTACCAAAGCTAAAACAGACTCACACAACCAACTCAGGAAAACCCAGAAACTAAACTCCCCTCCATATCGGCATTAAGAGACGAGAAAGCACACGAGGAGAATATATCCCACAACAAACCCCACTAACGCGAAACAGCAAGCGAGGAGGAGAACTCTATACCACCTAGATCCAATCGCAAAAACAACCCACCACCACCAAAATAGACAGCGCTCGTCTGCACACCACTGTTCCGTTGTCATCGGACTGCTACTATGGGTAGCGTCATGAGTTTATTCAACGCTAGCATAGCACGACTGTGTCTAGCCACCGGAAATGCACCTAATTTCTGACACGATCTGTAGTAGAGGGAGGAGGGAGCAGACTAACAAACACAGGGTGCCACGACATGGTAGGCTAGCACACATGTGTGTGGTGTAACGAGGAGTCGGATACTCGAGGATCATTGTAATATCTTAGCCTATGTTTACAGATCATGTGTATTTTCGGTACGTCTGTTTAGTATTTAAATAAATGTTCACTTGTCAGATTGCACAGTTGTCTCTGCTAACATCTGTTCCTGTTAGTCTTTGACCCCATCAATGTGTAACGTCTTAAATATCTGATGACTGTTGCTTCATATGATTGAAGTTCCTAATAAGATCTCTATTTTTGACGACATAAATACGTCACGGCTAGGTGACAGCATTGCTGGTCCGTCTGGGGATTTGGTGAACCTGGATCAAGTATGTAGCCCTGGCAAAAAACAGGCAGCGACGATGTGTTGACTACTGACGATTAAGTGGGGTCGGGTTTGGACAGGTTTTAGCGCACGGCGAACTAACGGCGCACAGCGTCTTTTGCGGCTCTCGTAAGGCAAAGCTAACTCTAAAATTAAAACAATATTTAGCTCGAAAGGTAATAAGTTTAAGGCATAACTTGACATAATTAAATAGCTGACTGAAAGTGATACGATCATTTTAAATAAATATTTGAAGTGGCATTTAGCTAAAACCCGGTCGGGATTGGACACAGTGACGTTAATTGGCGACTCGTGACTTGCAGAACGAGAGCTGGCAGTACGCCAGGAATAATAAAGCCTCATATTAGTATTCGTTTGGTTTAGCATTATATTTTGGACCCTTTTGTGCTTATAGATAGGAACATGTCACCCAAAAAGAAGAGAGATATGAGAGTGTTCACACCCGAGTAAGTAGCTATCAAGAGGGTCGTTGTTAGTAAACTAGCGTTAGCTAACTAACGCTAGTAGGAAAACTACACACCAGTGCAAACATGCTAGCCATTACATCGCCACCCATTCTACAATGTAAAACAGGTTTTGAAAGTTGTTAGTGTAGTAGAGCATGTAACTTTTACTTGTAATGTCAGCAGTAACTAGCATGGTTAGTGTCTGTGATTAAATTGATGATACTGTGCAGGAAAAACAGCACCCTGAAGCTACAGATGTTGAGCAGTGATGAATCAGCATCAGTTCAGTGAGAAGTTGAATTGTACAATTTGGTAAGATTGCATTAAATCGCATTTTTTAAAGGGATGTTTAGCAATGTTATAGTGTGAAGTTATCATTCACACTGAGTAAAAGGTGCTATAAATTGGGATGCCCAAATGTAGGCCTATGATCATATATGATTAATGCTCAGAAGTCCAGTACAAGGATATAGGCCTAGTACAGCAGGAACCAATTACTACATATAAATAAATACAAATCTGAACAAACAAGTGTCCTCCTACAAAGCTCAGACAACCTCCGCCCTTGCCCATCTTAGACTTGTCCCAACATGACTATATCACCCCCATCATGACCCCTCCCCTACACCATGAGCCGTAGGCTTCACAACCTTTCATGAAAACAATATCCTCTTGCTCCTACACTTTATCAAGACCGAAACCTGCAAGTCTGATTCTCAAACATGGTGCTGATCAGCCCGCTTATAATCACTATGGAACGCAAACGCACGCCTTTCCGGGTATTGTTCGTTGCTTCCCATCATCTCGTTGCTTGAAAACCACTTCCGTTGAACACGAGAGCAAACTTTATACTTTCATTGACGGCCTAAAGAACGAGTTTGTTTGTGCGATGTTCGATGTTGCCGTTGTAGGCCTATATAATAGGCTACTTCAAATACATTCTAACTTTACATTTCCGATTGCCTAAAGTGTCACCAATAAGTGGTAAAAGTTGAAAT